>OZ030010.1:93784600-93814572 GCA_964023405.1 Apodemus agrarius | reverse complement strand
CTTCAGTTTCTTCAAATTTCTGGTCTTCACTTACTCGTCTTGAAGCTCATTCTTCAGTATGTGAAGATTGTTTTCATGCCCTTTTATAACTTTCTGATAGTCCATGATGTGGGTACACTATGTCTATTTAGTCTACTGACGTTAAAATGATGTTAATACATAGCACTGAGTATAGGTCATGCATGGTTTTTCCCAGTATGCCATTGCAATAGCTTCTAGAAAATATAGCCCTATTTAATTTGTACTATATATTGGCAAATTCATTTCTTGGAGTTTTGTTCTAGTTTGCCTTCCCACTCCATCTCTCTCTCTCTCTTTCTCTTTTTAAATTTAATTCCATCCCTCCACTTATTCACTTTACATCCCAATCACCGCCCCCCCCCTCCTGGTCACTCCCCTATCCCTCCCCCATATCCCCTCTGAGCAAGTGGGGGGCTTCCCTGGGTATCTCCCTACCCTGGCACTTCAAGTCTCCACAAGGCTAGGTGTCTCCACTCCTACTAACAGCAGACAAGGCAGCCCAGCCAGAAGAACATATCTCTGGTACAGGCAACAGCTTTTGGTATAGCCTCCTTTCCAGTTGTTTGGGACTCACATGAAGGCCAAGCTGCACATCTGCTACATATGTGCAGGGAGGCCTAGGTCCAGCCTGTGTATGTTTTTGGTTGATGGTTCAGTCTCTGAGAGACCAGGGGTTCAGGCTAGTTGACTCTGTTGGTCTTCCCATGGAGTTCCTATCCCCTTTGGAGTCCTGCAATCCTTCCCCCATTTCTTCTATAAGAGTCCTCAATCTCCATCCACCTGTGTCTGTATCTGTCCGAGTTAACTGCTGGGTGGAGCCTCTCAGATGACAACATGCTCCTGTCTGCAAGCATAACAGATCATTAATAGTGCCAGGGATCAGTGCTTGCCCATGGGATGGGCCCCAAGCTGGCCTGGTCTTTGGTTGACCACTCCCTCAGTCTCTACCCCATCTCCTGTGCCTCCCCTGTAGACAGGATAAACCCTGGACCAAAAGTTCCTTTGGCAGGCCGATGTCTCCAGCGCTCCACTGGGGCTCCTGCCAGGCCACAGGACGTGGCCTCCCCAGGCTCCACATACCCAATGCTGTGAGCCACAGCAAAGGTCACCCGCATTGATTCTCGGGTGTCTACCCTATTCCAGGTCCTTGTCCAGTCCTGGAGACGCCCCCCACATCCTCACCCCCACCAGTTGCAGACCTCCATTCACCACCACGGCCAACTAGCCATCATTCCTGACCTTCCCCACATCTGATTCGGAACCAACCCCCACCCCCCCCATTCCTCTCCCTCCCAGTTCCCTCCCTCCATCTGCCTCTTATGGCTATGTTATTCCCCCTTATGCGAATCAAGCTTCCTCATTTATGTCTTCTTGATTAGCTTCTTTGGATCTGGAGATTCCAGACCTCTTAATAACGCCCCGTAGAGCCAGTGTGCCTGCCTCATAATGGTAATTTGGACCTTGTGCCTCACTCCTCTCACAGACCTATTCAGAGCTCACATCTCATGGTTTTCCCTGAGACATACCTTGCTCTAAAAACAAATGAGTTGCCTGGTAGCAGTAAGGAAGCCTTGGAGGCAAGCTTAGTCTTCTAGTGAGCCACTTACCAACCAAGCCGCCTGCCTGGGGCTGAAGAACAGTCTGGAACATATTAAATAGCCTTGACTGACAGAATCCATGTTATCTGTGTCTACTCCAACCACATGAGTTTGTTCATGTACCTTGTGTAAAGAATGAAACATTCCACATGCATCTTTACATCTTTCTAAAGTACTTGCTTTCTGTTCATCAATTGAAATAAGCCATTGAAGGCTCTCCTGTCTTGTTACTGTAGACCTTGCAACTGGACTTCCTCTCAGCCTCTTTCAGAGTTTCCTGGGAACTTTCGCCATCTTGTGGCAGGACAGTAGAAATGAACTCTTCTGAGTTCCTAAGTAAAGGACAGCAGATGAATATTCTTTACTACATTCTATTTGTATATGTGTGCTGTTGTGCACTATCTACAATGTACTTCACAGTATTTCCGTTTCAGAGGTGTGTCATATCTTAGTTTACATAAGATGTGTGTTTGTGCACTTTTATCACCTCTGAAACTGGTGTGAATACTGCCACTAATATGTCATGACTTAATCGTCAGCATTTTTTGATGTAATAATGAGTGATAGATCTTATAAACCCATGATATCTCACCCTCAAAGAATGAATTCTTTAATGAAATATTGCATCCACCTACAAAATAATCTTTTGAATTTCTAGTCTCAGGTTGAGGTATGGTGGAGGTAGGAAGAGGGGGTACATTTGGAATGTATTTTAAAGGGGGAGGGAGACTAGCTGTATTTATTCACATTGGTGAACCATTTTGCAGTTCACTTTAGATTGTTTTTAATACATAGAATGAAGATGGCTAGTCACTTTTTGATTTGTCTTCATCAAAAATATACATGAAGAAGTGATTCCTTAGTGTTTGAAATAGCCTGCCCAGGTGTTCCATCCTCCAATGTAGCTAGATCTAAGAATGCTTATATTCTCCTATCTGAACCCTAGACTAAATCAAAAGTTCTTAAACTGTTTGTGCATCCTGTATCCTTTTGTCCCAGTAGTGAACTTTTCTTGAGATAGGGTCTCACTATGTAGCCCTTGTTGTTCTGGAACTTTCTGTGTAAACCAGGCTGGCCTCAGACTCACAGAAGTCCACTTGCCTTCACCTCCCAAGGGTGTAGGGAGTAAAGATGTGTACCATCATGCCAAGCTCCTAAAAAAGTATTAAAAATACAGTTGATGACATATAAATGTGTAATTCTTCCCCTTGGTAGTAATACAGTATAATTGACATAATATATTAACAGCATAGGAAGTGATGTGCTTTATATAACTTATTCATCATGAAATGACCAATTCAAACTGATTAACTTATCTTCGTCACCTTGCAAAATTGTTGTTTATGGTGAGGACACTGAAGCTTTACTTCTCAGCCAGTTTAATGCACATCATACATTAGCATGATTGACAGCTGTAATGTTGCAAAGTAGATTCCCAGTGTTTCCCCACATGTGGCTTTCCAACTCCTTTTTTTTTTTTTTTTTTTTTTGGTTTTTGGTTTTTGGTTTTTGGTTTTGGGTTTTTGGTTTTTGGAGACAGGGTTTCTCTGTGTAGTCGTGGCTGTCCTGGAACTCACTCTGTAGACCAGGCTGGCCTCGAACTCAGAAATCCGCCTGCCTCTGCCTCCCAAGTGCTGGGATTACAGGCGTGCGCCACCATGCCCGGCTTCCAACTCCATTTTAAAGAGCTCTTTTGATGTCATGCTTTTTCACAGTAAATGACAAGATTCCCTGCCTTTCAAAGATTGGGAATATCATAGGCACTAGGGAAAAATATACTACTATTCTTTTGGTAAATAGTTGGGTTAAACCACTTTCTAAATACTATTTACTTTAGTACTGCATTTGGCCTTTATCAGAAAGCTTCTAATTGTAGTAGATGGCAGTTAGTGGAGGATCTCATCACTAGCCAAAGTACCAAGAGTCAGTGATGCTGGAGTGCTTGGTCTAAATGAGACATCTAAATCGCACCCTCCAAGGTTCTGAGAACACTGGGTAAGAAGGAGAGAAAAGAATGCAAAAGCCAGAGAATGAGGAGATATACAACTCTGCGTATGTCTTCTGGACACTACATAGCTATACATGCTACATACATACACTGCACTCATGAACTCTGCAGTAGTGGCTATTTGTACAAGACACGGACAAGTTTGGACCTATGAACTTTTTATCATGAACTGGAGAGGGGCCCAGGAAGGTATACTCCTCCCCCTCTCCTGCCTCCAGGCAATCAGCAGTGCAGGTCATGGCTGCTGAGGAGCTGCCATTTTCTTTACAGCTTAATCACTGTTAAGTGCCCTTGCTCCATTAAATAACTTCCCAGCCATGCTTGTATGAGTAACTCATAATTAAAGTCACTGGGTTACACACGGAAGGAAGACATGGAAGTAGAGAGGACTTGTTGGGAAGAAGAAAAGTTTCAGCAGGAGAGGGACGGAGAAAAGAGAGGGGAAAGGGGTAAAAATGACTCAAATTCAGTATATACATGGACAAATATGTCAAAGATTTAAAAGTTGAGAGGAAAGGTGGGTTTTTTTTTGTTGTTGTTGTTGTTGTTGTTGTTTTGGTTTTGAGACAGGGTTTCTCTGTGTAGCCCTGGCTGTCCTGGAACTCACTCTGTAGACCAGGCTGGCCTCGAACTCAGGAAAGGTGGTTTTTATAGTAATAAATGTGGCATTTTCAGAAAGGGAGGAAGGGCAATAAAGTAAGGAAGGAAGGGAGGGAGGGAGATGGGGAGGGAGGGAGGGAGGAAGGAAGGAAGCCAGTAATGAACTTGTAATCCCAAGTCTCAGGAAATGAATATTAGAGGATCCCTAGGGCTTGTCTGCCAGTCAGTCTAGCTGAATCAGTGAGTTTCAGGTTGAGTGAGAGACACTGTATCAAAATATAAGGTGTCCAGGCATAGTGGGACATGCCTATAATTCTAGCACTCTTGGCAAAGGGCAGAGGCAGAGAGGCAGAGGGACAGAGGGGCAGAGAGGCAAAAGCAGCCAAATGTCCATGAGTGCATCTTCTGGTCACGTTAGGCATTCTGGTAATAAGCATTACCCTGACCACTACTTTCACTTTTGCATGATGGTCTTCCTGGATAAGTGTCTGTGTTCACATTCTTCTTTTAGCAAAGACAGCAGTTGTATCAACCAGACGCTTACCTGTGGTGGTTTGTATATGCTCAGCCCAGGCAGTGGCACTGTGAGAAGGTGTGGAGCAGGTGTGTCACTGTGGGTGTGGGCTTTAAGACTTTCTTCTTAGCTGCCTGCAAGCCAGTCTTCTGCTAGCAGCCTCCAGATGATGATGTAGAACTCTCAGCTCCTTCTGCACCATGCCTGCCTGAATACTGTCATGTTCCTGCCTTGGTAATGGTGGACTGAAGTTCTGAACCTGTGAGCCAGCCCCAATTAAATGTTGCCCTTATAAGAGTTGCTTTGATTATGGAGTCTGTTCACAGCAGTAAAACCCTAACTAAGACAGCACCCTACTTCTCACCTCATATTAATTAATTGCATCGACAGTCACCTTATTTCCAAATAAGATTCCATACAAGGGTTATAGAATAAAATCCCAGAGACCACTCAGCACGACCAAAGTTCAAATTGAGAGTCTGCATTAAGCAGACTGGAAACTGCCTAGAGAGAAACACTTCTCACAGGACAGCCCCGAACATATAGTATAGGGAGTTTTATAAGACAACACAGAAAAACTACATCGTGGTTGACAGTTGCAAGGGGACGCAAACAAGCAGTTTAACAGGAACCAAAGACATGCAGCTAGCTGGGGAATTGCGACCCAGAGTTTCTAGAACAGGATTGGGTGCTTTCTCTTTGGACTTTCCAGGGAAGGAGGTAGAAACCAAAGATGGCTTCAGCTGAGACAAGATAGAGAAAACTTTGCCCTATCATACTAGCATATTGGAGTTATGCCTTTAACTGTGAGTTCTAGGAAGATGCACACTTACCTGATATCAGCCTTACTGCTTCTTAAGTATACTGAGCTGATTTTCATCTCAGGTCCTTCAGTATAGAAGACACGTGACTGTTTCCTTCTCAGTGTTGAGATCTGGGACTCACCAAACAAACCACTCAGACACTAATGTCAACCATACAGGGCTGGTTTATTGAACTCACCACCCAAGACTGATTGATCTGGGCTGCAGACCAGACTCTGGAGCTGACTGCAGCCCTGAATATTTCTCAGGGCCAGTTTATAAAGGCAAAAACCACAATGTGCTCATCTGCAGGTACAGGAAGCAATGCCCAGTGGTCGGTTATTTTGGTTAGCAAAACAGAACAGTTCTAACTGATCTGTATTCTGATTGGTCCTAAGTGAAGCTCATGGTTGTGGAATTTAAGATTAACAAACCTCAGAACATAACAGGGTATGTGGTCAGTTTGACCCTGCTCTGAGCCAAGCTATTTTTCCTGCATCAGTAACAATATGAAATGACTGGCAGGCAGGGAACACGATGGCTTCAGCTATGCCGAGGTTGCAGGCTTCAACACTCAGCACATGGAAGAAAATTTTCCCTCTGTAAACTCTGCTGTTTGATCAGCCTGTCCAAAATAACCCCTCAACCACACACTAATCATTCGGGACTACATTTCCTCTTTGAATTTTCTTTATAGAACTCATAATTGCCCAAAGTGGTATGTTTATTTATCTGTTCCTCCTAAAATGTATGTTCCACGGTGAGAGAAAGCTTTCCCATCTCATGGACTTCCATATCAGCTCTTTGCACAGTGCCTGTCTGATAGCAAATAGCTGCTTATCACATATAAGTTTCTATCAATAAAAAGAAATAGACATAAGTTAGATCATCTAAGCTTTATAAACATGTATATAGCATAGACTTAAAGTTATATTTTAATTGATTAATTTTATAATATAAGCAATTGCTTTAGAAGATATTTTTATTCCATAGGAATTATTTTAATGTTTGTTGAACAAACATGAAAAAAAAGTGAATGCTCACTTTGTTCTGTGAGTCTCTGGGAAGTAGAGTAGAGGGAAATTTTCTCTGAGGAAAATAGGGTTTATCTCAAACTCTTCAAACCCCATATTTCTCCCCTTTGAAACAATGTAATCTTGTCATGGAACCCCTTATAAAACAATAAAGTAAATATATTCCTATCTCCCCAAATTCCCCATCTTCCGTTTCCTCATGCTACAACCAGGGTCGACTGAAAGGAGGCCAGCGGCTCATTTGCATGCTTCGCTCAGATGGGAATGGCTCCATGGCTCTCTTCAGCCTTCCTGGCTCATTCTGGGGCTCTATAGCACACGTCGATGGGCCCACCAGACTACATACTAGGAAAACAAGAATCCTTTTCTCTAGATGAACTGATTGAGGGGAAAGTCAGTGGAGAAGTGGCCACTGAGTATTGTTTACATGCCAAATGCTTTCCCGGTTCTCCCCTCACCATATGTCCCATAAGCCCTCTTCCCTCAGCCCATTCCCCAGTCACCGCTCCCCCCCACCCATTTCTCTGTCCTGGTAATCCCCTACACTACTGGATCAAGCCTTCCCAGGGTCCTCTCCTTCCTTCTTCTTGGGAATCATTTGACTTGCTAATTGTGTCTTGAGTATTTAGGGCTTCTGGGTTCATTAATATCCACTTATCAGTGATCGCATTTCATGTGTGTTCTTTTGCTTCCTGAAGCAGAGCCAAGAACTTCTCCAGGGTATAGGATCGAGGACAGGTGTAAGAGAAATCAGAAACTCTACAAAGACTCAGGGTTTTCCCATTGTTTCCGGAATTTCCCTAAATCAGCAGAGGGCTCTAGTCGGCATCTTTGAAGTTTATCTAACTAAAATTGGGCTTTACCTGCAATAAAAAGGGAGGGTTTTTTTTTTTTTTTTTTTGTAGTTTATGCTTTGTAAAGATTCGAGAAAAGGCAGGAAAGTTGATTTTTAAAAACTATTTCCCACCAGACGAATGTTTTTAAATAAAAGGAGAAAAGAACTGAAACCACTTTGTGAGATTAATTCCCAGCTTACTTACGTTTGGTCTTTTCCCCAGCCTACTTATACAGTGACTTTTAAGTCTTTGTGGATTGTAAAGCCTTTTAGCAAAGCATCTTAAATTAATGTACATACGAATCACCTGCTGATGGTGTTCAACTGAAAATTCTTGTTGTGTAGATCTGTGGAGTCGAGCAAGCGGGTCATTTGGCCATCTACTCGAGCTCTGGCCCACCTCCAGCTGGGCAATGCACTCCAGTATTTGAGTCCTCAGCTCAAGTACTGCGTTTTTTTTTTTTTTGTTTTTTTGTTTTTTTGTTTGTTTTGGTTTGGTTTGTTTTTTTTGTTTGTTTGTTTGATTTTTTAGTTTTTTTTAATTTTTATTTATTTTTTTTTAAATTTTTTGGTTTTTCGAGACAGGGTTTCTCTGTGTAGTCCTGGCTGTCCTGGAACTCACTCTGTAGACCAGGCTGGCCTCGAACTCAGAAATCCGCCTGCCTCTGCCTCCCAAGTGCTGGGATTACAGGCGTGTGCCACCACTGCCCGGCTAAGCACTCCGGTTTTTAACTTGTTCACTTTACATCCTGCTCCCTCCCTGTCACCCCTCCCACAGTCTTTCTCTACATCCGTCCTCACCTTCCTCTGGTTTATCCGACCTTCAGATTCGCCTCTTGTAGCTTCTCTTTGTGGGAAGCCAGTGACGCCCTGAATGAATGTCTAAAGTGGCTTTGGTCTTAATTATGTATTAATCGCAGCAGCATTGTCTTAATTTATAAGTGAAACCTATGAACTTTCAAATACTTATTTCATGGTTTTGTCTAAAAGAATTGCAATTCAAGAGAAATGGAAGCAGCGGAGATCTGTTTAGTTTCTAGATCTGTTTAATAGTTTCCTTAAAGATAACAGTACATTATATGGTATATAATGAAGCTTTTAAGTATTCTGATAGTATTGGATTCATATCTATTTAGTAAGTCTCTTGTAACTCACCATTGTAGCTCTAAAACTATCCACAATATTTTCAGCCTGCAATTCACACAAGAGAATAACTCACATAAGAGAATTCACATAAAAGACGAGTTTGCCATACTAGAGATATAAATGACAGCCTAGTCCACTGTATACTATAGAAGGTTTTTCACAGACCTTCCCTCCCCCCATTGAACATAGACTTTGCTAGCAATCACATTAACTGGTTAAGCCAAGGATGATCACGTTATTCAGTGATAGGCAACTCCGGAAGAAGAAAAAAAAAAAAAAAGCTCGTATCACATCTGGCGTGCAGCAAAGAAAGGCCAGACTGATCAAATTCTATTATCAGGAATCAGAAAGGACCAGTAGAACAGAATGTAAAAAGCATATCTTAAGTACATGTCATGACAAGGAAGGCTGTGAAGGAACAAAAAAAAAATTATAGAGATGAAAGGGGACTATTCATAGCAATAACAAAGAAGATATATGTGAAAACACAGCTCCCCCTTTCTTGTAGTCTTTGAATTACAGAGATGTGAAACTAAGTGATAACAAAGGAAATGCCCCAGAGCCTGTACGGATAAAGAAATAGTGGACTTGAACCTTTGCACTATGAAAGGTGTGAGGGAGTGAAATTAAACACCACATAGTGTAGTTTGGTAGATTGTTTTAAAAAATATTTTATTTTACTTCATGTGTATGGATGATTTATCTGCATGTTTCCACGTGCATCAGTATCATGCCTTGTGCCTTCAGAGGCTCAGACAGGGCCTCATAGCTCCTGGGACTGGAGTTACTGGTTGTGAGCTGCTATGTGAGTGCTAGAAATTAAACCCAGGTCTTCTGGAAGAGCAGCCAGTGCTTTTATCTGCTGAGCCAGCTCTCCAAACCATTTTGTAGATTCTTAACCTTTTAATTTTTTAGGACTCTTTCTTTATGTTTTGCTCATAGACTTTATTTTTAAACTGTATTAACATATTTTTAAAAATAAATTGCCATGAACCTAACTAATTTTCAAAGTGTAGAATACCAATAATGGCTAGATACTTTATTAGAGTCAAAAAGATTGATCTAGATTCCAGAATAAAAACAAATATATCAGTCAAATTCTATACACAGAACAAACAAAACTGAAACAAAAAATGACCATTAAAAATGTCTAGCAGATAGCCGGGCGTGGTGGCGCATGCCTGTAATCCCAGCACTCTGGGAGGCAGAGGCAGGTGGATTTCTGAGTTCAAGGCTAGCCTGGTCTACAGAGTGAGTTCTGGGACAGCCAGGGCTACACAGAGAAACCCTGTCTCGAAACAAACAAACAAACAAACAAACAAATGTCTAGCAGCCTGGCAGTGGTGGCACATGCCTTTAATCCCAGCAGACCTCTGAGTTCAAAGCCAGCCTATTCTACAGGGTGACTTCCAGAACAGCCCAAGCTATGCAGAGAAATTCTGTTTTGAAAAAAAAAAAACACCACAAAAAAACCCTGCCAAAGCCCAGTAATAATTTGAATGAGCTATAGGAATAAATCTACAGGAAAAGTAGATCCTACTAGTTAAATAACTCTTCATGGAATGATATTTTAAAACATCAAAGCCGGGCGTGGTGGCGCATGCCTGTAATCCCAGCACTTGGGAGGCAGAGGCAGGCGGATTTCTGAGTTCGAGGCCAGCCTGGTCTACAGAGTGAGTTCCAGGACAGCCAGGACTACACAGAGAAACCCTGTCTCGAAAAACAAAAAAACAAAAAAAAAAACCACCCCCCCAAAAAAAACCAAAAAACAAACAAACAAAAACATCACATTTCTGTGTCCTGACCTTGTGATTTAAGCCTCCTCACAAGCCCTTCTAGAGCATATATAGAAACTCATCAATGATCTGGGCTTATAGGTATCAAGAACTGAAGCACTGGGGATTTTACCCTACTGATATGCTAGTAAGTAAAGGGATTGCATTAGGTCAAAGATAAAGGGGATTATGACTTACAGCATAGCAAGTAGCAGGAGCTTCAAGGTGGCTTCTGCTGGCTAGCCAAGGTTCACAGAGACTAAGTAAGCAGCACAGAGGACGGACAGGTGGACGCCAAGCACAGGATGCTTTTACTTCATTGCAAAAGAACACTGGGAAGGTTCTTTTCCCAAGGCTGTTAGCAGCAACTGAATATAACTTGTGCCCTGAGTAGGTCATGGCCTTGTATTCTTGGCATGTTCAGGAAGTGTTTCAGGAGCACAAGAGATTTGTAGAGGAGTATTTCTTTCAATAAAGAATGTTTTGAGGATATTGTAAGGAAATAGCTACATGAGATAGGTGGTTGGTGGCCGAACAAACTATTATTGTAATTAAAATGTAATTACCATTTGGAAAACTGCCCCACCCTTACTCAATCACTTGTAGGATTACCATATATATGATCTACCAGTTTCACTCCTAGGTCTATGCACAAAAGAATGGACTGTTGCAGGATATTTGATCACACTGTGAACCCAGAGGTTGTGTTGACTGGAAAAATCTATGTGTAGTTGTGGTGTGGCTCAGCTCCTAGTACCCTTTAATCCCAAACAAGTTACTTTGTAGATAGAAGCACCCATGTTTGAAAGTGATGTCTAATTGAATGGCAGACAAAGGGACAAATCAGAGAAAGATTTAGGATAGGATATGCCCAACTCTAACGAGAAGAGATCGGAAAGGGGAGATACTTAAGAGAAACAGCACAGAGAAAAACAGGAGGCAGTTTCACAGGGCAAGTTTTACAGAGACAGGTTGAAGAGAGAACAAGCTAGACACAGGTGGAGACAGAATGAGTCAGAGAATGAGAAGGAGCTAGAATATTAGAACATATTGCCAAAGTGAGTATAAGGCTAAGCAGAGCAATTCAGGAGAGGGCCAGAGAGGCCACACTGACTCCTTTAGCATGGAGAGGAGTTTGACCTAGAGCAGCTGAGTTGATCCAGCCCGTCAGAGATCAGAAAGAACAAGAAAGGGTGAACTTATTCAGCAGTGAGTCTCAGAGGCTAAAAACATTCTAGGTTCAGATTAGATTTCACCAATGCTAGAAACTTTCAGGAATAGGCCTAGGTTAAGAGACAGAAGCAGTAAGCTTCAGAGATGAAAAATTACATCAGGTAAATAAGAGATACTTTTACAAGGGACCACAGATGTCCAAGCAAAAATTAGCATATAAATGTTCATAGCAACACTATCCATAACAAGTAGAAGATGGAAACAGCCAAAATATATGCATCAATGGAGAAATAAGCAAAAATCAGTTAGTCTGTTGAATAGAGTTTCTTTTGGGAAAGAAAGAAGCCCAGATACTTCCACTGACATTGAAAAATCTTGAAAACCTGCTCAGGGAAAGAAACTAGACACAAGTGGTTTGTATGATGATTCCAGTTATGTAAACTGTCTATAATAGGCAGATCCACAGAAGCCAAAGCAGATGCCAGAATGCTACCAATTATTGCTAAGGTCTGGGGGAGGCAGATGGAAGTGACTGCTTAATGAGTGGGTTTTTCTGATGTGGCGATGAAAGTGTTTTGGAACTGGATATGTCAATAACTGCACAATGCTGGCGTGTGCTATATACCATGGAGCTGTATATTAAAAAACATGAATTTTTATGTGTATATGTAAGTACTTACACATCTCTCTCTCTCTCTCTCTCTCTCTCTCTCTCTCTCTCTCTCTCTCTCTCTCTCTGTGTGTGTGTGTGTGTGTGTGTATTGCCCTCAGAGGTCAGAAGAGAGGTGGTTATAGGCCCCGGAACTGGAGTGACTGTCGTTGTCATCTGTCATATGGTTGCTGGGAAGCAAATATGAGTCCTCTGTAAGAACAGCAAGCACTCTTAACCACAGAGCCATCTTTCCAGGCCCTGGACTATACATTTTTAAATGGTTAAAATGGTGGATTTTATGATATGTGCATTTTATAATGATAAAACATCTTATTTATGCATAGGCCTTGCCTGCCCCCACAAGTCAATTGGTGAAGCCCTGAAGCACAAGAGGACTTGGGAATACAGGTCCTGTTCATGAGCTCAGTGGTAACAGAATGCTGGCCTTCAGCTTCAATACACCCGGGGCATCTAATCCATGTAGTAATTGTGTTTGTCCTTTCCCAAACTCCAAATCTTCTCTGAATTTCGAAGTACTTTCCCTCTATCCCAAGGTCAATTCTCTTATTTCTCCCTTTTAAAAAGTAACAAGAGAAACAACTTAAAAAAAAAAAACAAAATGTAGCAAGATTCAAATCATACTCCTGTTTTCAAAAGTCAGATAATGTTATTGTATGCCCTCAGTAAAGGAGGATAAATATTTGCTTTTGGTTTGCGGAATGCTTTTTCCTCTGTGTGAGCTGAGTGCTTCTAATGTAAGAAAGGGCAATGAACTTTCAAAAGTGGTGCACTTCCTTATTCAAAAGGAATAATACATACATACACACATACATACACACAATACGTACGTCCTGCTGTCTATGCAAGAAAAGGCTTCTGAATCATTTACCTCCTGTATGTTCATGATAAAGGGTGCAGTGTGTCAGCCTTTAGCTCTGACAGCCTTAAGCTCTTGCAGCTTATACCTTCAGTCCCAGACAAAGCAGGAAACTCTATGCCCAGAAATATTGTGGTGGAATAGTCCTTTCTTACCATTCAGGCTTGCTTTCCTGTCACCACCATAACAAGTCTTAGCAGTCATTGATGCAACATATTTTTCCCATCTCACAGTTCTGGATGCCAGACGTCTGCAGAGTATATGGCTAAAATCAAAGTCTTAGTAGGTTCGTTCTTTTCTGGAGGCTCTCAGGTATGTCCAACTCCTGGACTACACGAACCCCAGGACAGCTATGCATGTGAATGGCACAACACAAAACTATAAACATATTTAACACATGATGAGTTTTTTTGTTACTTCGTTGGTAGCTTAATTATATGATTGATCCTTGAGTGTGAACTTTGTAAATGACAATGCCTTGTGGCAATGTCAAAATGGCGGGCATGCCTGCTGGGGAAAAAAAATCCCTCTCTTTTCTGTCTTTGAGAGGTGGCCTTTATTCTCCGGCTTCTGGCTTCTCTCCCAAGTTTTTAAAGTCAGCACTAACAGGGTATTCTCATATATATGTGTCTTCTCATATCTCACACTAACCTGTTCCGCTTCCATCTTTCATTTTTCAGGCTTCTTGTGCTTGCTCGGGCCATCCATCTAATCCACAGTCATCACCTTACTTTAAAGTCGCTCGATTAGAATATCTTAAGTCCACCTGCAACACTCATTCCTTTTTGTCTTAGGAGGCTTATAGGCTTATAGGCTCCATTGCTTGCTGAAGATGGACTTGTGTTCTGAGGGAGAGGGAGGCATACTCCTGCCTATGATACCACAACTTTAAAATAGTTATTGAACATGAACAACTGTAGAGAGCGTTATGTTCAGACATAAGGAGTGATCTGCAAGAGACAGGAAGTATTTGAAAAGAGTAAATAACAATGGAAGTTTTCATAGGTGCAGAAGATGTAAAAAGACAAGAGGAACTTGAGGTAGAAAAATCTAAGAGGATGCCACATGTTCACTGAAGCGATCAGAGAAGGCTTCCTAGAAGATAAGGAACAGGTTCAATGTTTGGAGTTATTTTTGGTGAGGGGGTTATGTGTCTTGAACTCAGGGCCTTATGCCTAACTCTACTCCACTAAGCTATATCCCCAACTGTTAGTCTTAAAGAAACAGTATAAGACTAGAATAATATATATATATATATAATATGTATGTAAATATATAATATAATATATTATATATATGAAAGTAAATATATGATCACATCATTAAGTTAAAATGCAATCATGTCATTCTTTTTACTGAGCTGAGAAAATCTTATACACATGCTTTGGAGGTGGGGTCCCATGTATCCCAGGATGAACTTGAACTCACTATTATGCAGCTGAGATTGACACTGAACTTGTGATCCCCTTCCCCATATCTTTGGAGTGCTGGGACTGAAGATGTGCTCCACCATGCTTGGTTTTATGTGATAATCCAAGGACCTTGAATATGGAACCCAAGGCCTGGAGTATGCTCTTCTCCATCAGCTGAGTTGGATGCTTTTTGGATGCTCTATCTATAAGGATATGCTTTACTGTGTTACAGAAGAAGAAGCTAAGGCCTGTAGAAATTAGACTTTTTTTTGAAGACTTCTAAGTCAAATTTAGAGTTGTCACATCACATGGACTTTAATAGAGTGTTAGTTTGATGAGGTTTTATTCTGTTTCTAAGAGAACTGATTTCAAATAATTCCACATCCATCATGCTCTTTTATTATTCTGGGATGAGTCAGGTTGTTTTATTTTATTTTTCTCACTGTGACCAAGGGCGGATTGTTCCTCTAAGAGCTTTATAACCTAAAAAACAAAAGGATCATCCAACATCATCTTCTATGTATTAAAACAACAACAACAACAACAAAGTAAATATAACAAGATATCACGTTTCTTTTTTTTAAATATATCAGCTATCATGTTCTCTGTTGCTGTTGTTAAATTTATTTATTTGGTTTTATGTGAGGTTGTTAAATTAGAAAGTTAAAAGTCATCCAAATAGAATTGAGTACTTTTTTTTAAGAACAGCCATTAATTGGATGTTTATTGGGTGGTCATTAAGGATTTAATTCTGAATTTGTCTGGTTTCTCTGAAGGAAATCCCACATGTAGAGTCACCACTGGTCCAAATAGCACCCAGGACCCTTCGCATTTTCTCCCTCATACCCTGCCTCAGTTTCCTTTTCTTTCACTTCTGCATTCTTGAAACTATAACCTAAACTGAAATACTAATTTTCCATGTAATTCTTTACATAGTTAACTAGATAAATTGTTTTCTTATGATCAATTTCATAAATCAATATTTAAGAATTTTACTCTTACTCATTTTTTCTCTTATTGAAAATAGATTTGTTTCTCATAAGATAGATCCTAATGATAATTTCCCCTCCCTCTCCTCCTCCCAGTTCCTTCTCACTTCCCCTTCCTTCTGGATCCACTCCCTTTCTGTCTTCCATAGAAAAGAACAGGCTTTCAAGACATAACAACCACACATGAAAACATGAAATATAATAAAATAAAGCAAAAACTATAATACTGAAGTTGGTCACGGCAACCCAACAGGAGGAAAGGAGTTCCAAGAGCAGGCGCAAGAGTCAGAGACCCAGCTGTTCTCACAGTCAGGAGTCCCATCAAAATACTAAGCTAATAGCTATAATACATACACCGAGGACCCGGTGCAGACTTGTGTAGGCCCTGTGCTTGCTGCTTCAGCCTCTGTGAGCTCTTATGAGCCTTGTTTAGTTGACTGAGAGGCCTTGTTCTCCTGGTGGTCTCCATCCCCGCTGGCTCTTAGAATCTTTCCACCTCCTCTTCCACAGGATGCCCTGAGCTCCAAGGGGAAAGATTTGGTGAAGACCTCCCATTTAGATTCACTCTCCTTGTATAATGTCTGACTATGGGTCTCTACATTTGTTCCAACATGCTGCCAGAGGAAGCCTCTCTGATGAACACTAAGTCACTGATTTATGAGTATAGCAGGATATCATAAGGAGTAATTTATTGATTATTTTTAGGTAGAACATCAATGACTTTTATTGATATAGTAGTGGTGGCTTTTTTGTGTTCACTCACTGCTCTCCTCACAGTCATCCTTTCCTACAATCCTCCCCTCCCCCATCCCCTTCCCCACTGAGTAGTTAGGGGCCTTCCTGAGTATCCATCCCCCACCTTCCCCCCCTCCCCCCCCTCCCCGGCATATCAAGTCTCTGCAATGCTGGGCGCATCCTCTCCCGCTGAAGCCAGACAAGGCAGCCCAGCTAGAAGAACATATCCCACATGCAGGCAACAGCTTTTGGGATAGCCTCTGCTCCAGTTGTTTGGGACCCACAAGAAGACCAAGCTATACATCTATACATACTCTGAGTTTGGGGTGAACCTGATCAACAGAGCCAGTTTCAGGGCAGCCAGGGCTAAATAGAGAAGTCTTCTCTTGGAAAACAAAAACAAAAACAATAAGGAAACATCAGCAGCAACAAAACAGTTATCGAAGGGTTGACAGTGCATAAGAATCCACTTGCCAGCCACTGATGCCACTGAAGTACTCTCAAAGTCTCCAGGAAACAGTTCAAATGTAATCAATGTCAATAATCTATAAACCTGGGAAATGCAAACATTAAAACAGTAAGTGAACAAATACAGACAGGGTGGGGGAGACTGTTAGAATATTTGAAGTTGGTAGAAGGAAAGCAATTTCTAGCGAATTTGTGGAAATGGGGGACTCTTTGGTTAAAAATCAAAGTGTCTCTCAATGTTTATGGAAGAGAGGTTTCAGTTTAGAGGCATGACTATTGCAGTTGAATAAGCTGCTATAATTTTCTTGCTAAATGATCTTTCTGCAGTAATTCTGCACTCAGATCATTCAGCTATCTTATCTTAGTTCAGGGTCATTGGTAATTGGCGTTATCGATTGACTTAGTAGTACATCAGTGGGAGTGGGGGCCCCATACCCTTAGACAAAAAGTTCCACTTAGCACAGCATAATACTTTAGGAAATAAATATAGATGAATATAGTAAAGGCGATGATGAATGACACATTCAAGGTTAGAGGATATTTGAAACATATTTAGTTCATACTCCATCCAGTGTTGATATTTTTACACAAGGTAATTGGCAAGGAATTGTCTGATTTTCATTGGGTATCTCAAGTAAGAATGAACCACTACCTCTTTACTTCTTTGAACACCAAAGTCAGAAAATTAGCTTTGTATTAAAACAAAACATGGTATTGTAGAGCCTTCATTCTTAGGCCATCTCCTATGTCCACAGCCAGGAGTGAATTATACATATACTCCTATCCAGGACAAATCTCTTTTCAAAGATACATTTTCTAAAGTCCTTATCTTCTCCTAATACAGTATGTCTCAAGTTCTCGTCACCCTCCTACACACAGGCTCAGGCTTCCTCTTTTAAGATGTGGTCTTCAGCTTCTCCAATGTTCTGTGCAACCTCCAACAGTAGGTCATTTTGTGGTGAGTCATTAAAGCACCACTCCACTCCAACTTCCCCCTGTGCATGCTTCCTTCCACAGTGGATGAACCTGAAGTGGTCATGAGTGTATCTGGGATACTGCTACAGTGATATTGCTATAGGCATAGCCAATCTGTGCTATATGTATCTTTGGTTGAGGGCAATATGAATTGTGTGCATTCTTGCACAGTTCAGTGTATAACTAACTGATTTCTAGATGCCCTAGTGTAAGAATTATTTCCATAAATACTCTCAACACCTGCTGTTCCAATTTCACTCTGTGTGACATAACACTAAGGTGCAGGTGTGTTACCCAGATAATGAAAATGTTACTTTTATGGGTTTTGTGGTGCGGAAGAGATTTTCAGCTTTTAAAAATAAATATAAAGTGTGCTGTGTGCTGAGCTATATTCTTATAATGAGTAAAACTTTTATGGTATAAAATTATACATTAACAACACCGTTAAAACAAGCTATTGTTTCTTCTTTTAAATTGTGCTTTGTGTATAATGTAAAATAAGACAAGAATATGTATCTGGGTATCTATGAAACTCACACCAAAAATATTACTTAAAAGTCAACTGACTGAATCCTCCTTTGCAATTTTTAAATCAGACAACACAACATAAATACTCCCTTTGTTCAACATTTTAGTGGGGAGAACCTAATTAAATTTATCTGTTAGCAAACCTATAAGAGCAAAGCTTAATATAGAAATCCCATTAGATTTTGGAGATGATGGCTGGAGAGATAACTCAGTGGTTAAGAGTACTTGTTGCTGCCATATAGGACCAGGTGCTCGCATCTATAACTCCAATTCCAGGAAATCTGAAATCATTTTCTTACTTCCATGGGCACCAGGCACAGATGTGGTGCCCAGATTCAGGCAAAGCACTTTTATACATAAAATAAAAATAAAACGTTTTATATGCAAATTTAGTAATGCTGTTGAATATAACATTCAATATGTAAAAGAAATGGGTCTTTATGTAATGGCTATAGTTTAAACATGTATCATTTATACTCCCATGAAAATGCCAAGTACTTAGAAATAAAATGTATGTAAAAATTCATAATTCCAAGGATAGCCACACTTTGAACACCAAAGTATGAAAACTTGTCCTATCAGATAAGACTCACAAACCCATAGCAATTAAGACAATTGCAGGGGAGAGCTGAATAGAGAGATCGAGAACAAAGTTCCACGAGATAGACATTTGATACATACCATAATTAACATTTCATAGCAGTAAAGAAAGAAAACATTCAAAATGATCTTGGAATATTTAGTTTCGCACATAGAAAAATAATACATCAAAATTTTTCTTTACATAATACATAATGCAGCAACAGCAATTAACACACTCTAATAAAAAAATAAAACTTAATCATAGAAGCTACAGGTTGCCAAATTAAGAACAAAATGCCAGATGTAGGATACCTCTCCTATTGTACCAAAGTCCCCCAAAGCTATAGAGACTACTGCAGTGGTCTTGATTGCCCACCATAACTCGATGGTAAGACTGTTGCTGAAGATAGCACACACTTTTGTCTCAGGACATGAAAACATCCAGGGCGCATTGACTGGAAGGCTTTCTCTTTACTGGCTAGCTTTCACAGTACCACAAAGTGTGATGCAGGCTGTTTTGGGTGAGGGATGCGGGCATCGGCACTGGTCTTACCCAGCTGTGAAGCTAGCAGAGCTACAATAACAACCAGAAAGGCATGACAATGCACACAGGTACAATAGTCACAAGATGTTTAAGAACTAACTACTTTCTGATTGGATTTAAGGCCTGCTTCCCCTACCTCATTCTGTCAGGAAGAAACGCTTGCTGTACTGTAAATCTGTCCCCAAGGACCCATGGCTGCGGAGCTCAGAGGCTCAAGAGGTGAGCCTACTGCTATTATTTTGCTAAATGGCTATGGCGTCAGGTTGTTCTCTAAATTTGCATCTCTATGTCCATAGGACTACTGCAGCCCTCAGGCCTGTGTAGTGGATAGCAGTTAACACAGAAACTAACAGCTAATCAACGTGCAGGGAGTAAGAGGCCTGTGGAGTGCTTGGCCACAAAATGGGACACTGCAATTACCTTTTCCCTTGAGGCCAAGGAATAGTAGGGGTGGGGAGATTGTAAGAGCAAGAAGGCAGAGAAGATGGGGCAGCCGCCAGAGGACATGAAGTTTGGGTGACATAGATAGATCTGGGAGGAGTTTGGGGGAGGAAGAGAGGGTGAATATGATAAAAAAAATACCTTGAATCATGTAGGAGCGTCTTAAGGAATTAATACAAACATTAATTTTAAAAACCCAGGGAGAGGGGCTGGTGAGATGGCTCAGCAGGTGAGAGCACCGACTGTTCTCCCAAAGGTCCTGAGTTCAAATCCCAGCAACCATGTGGTGGTTCACAACCATCTGTAACAGCTATAGTGTACTCATAGACATAAAATAAAAATAAATAAATAAAATTGCTTTAAAAACCCAGGGAGAGTGCTCAGCTGAGAAGGGTGACCACTGTCATGCCCGATGACCAGACTTAAATCTCCAAGTCCAATGTGGTAGAATGAGAGAGCTCGCAATCTCAAACTCTCCTCTGACCTCTATACAAGAATGGTGGCATATGTAACAGAAAAAAATCCAGATAGACCCAAAACATAATTGTAACAGGCAAAAACATAACATTTGAGAGAGAAAGAGAGAAAATCCTGACATCTGCGTAATAATAGGTTATTAAAACAAGTCACAAAATACAAATGTCATAAAGAAGAAATTATCAAACTTAAGAATTTCTATTTATCAGAAAACACTAATAAGACTTCAAAGGTGGGGTGGGTAAGATGGCTAAGTAGGCAAAGCGTTTGCTGTGCAAGCATAAGGACCTGACGCCAGAGCTCCATTGCCAGTATAAAAGCCCAGTGCGCCAGGGTTCGCTGCAGTCTCAGGGCCTGGGGCTCTGAGATCTTGGCTCTCTGGGGCTTGGCGCTTGACTGGCCATTCACTCCAGCCAAAATACAAGCTTCAAGTCAGTGAGCAAGACTGGTCTCAAAAGGGAAGAGGGTTTATGGGACTTATGGGGAGGTGGGGACAGGGAAAGGGGAAATCCTTTGGAATGTAAACAAAGAATATAGAAAAACAAAAACAAAAATAAAACAAAAAAATCTGGAGAGTGATAGGAAAGCACTTGACGTTGACCTCTGGTCTCTTCCACATACATGGGCGTTCACACTTACACACATGCATTTATCACTCACATTAAAACAACACAAAATGTAAGCTGCAACTACAATTAACAAACGTACTCTAAAAATGTATAAGCAAGGGGGAAAGAAGTCAATATGAATATAGACTTTTAGAAGTCTACAAACTAGAGTAGGCACTTATCAAAAGTTAAAACAAAAATATTAACAGTCAAATTAAATGATGCTGAATTTAGTAGCCTGAGAAGTTCACATGGAGGAAGTGAACCCTTCTGCAAGATCATTGGAGCAGGCAGCTATGGGAATGCTTTAGAGCAGGCTGGCCATGAAAAGCATTTGCCAACCTGAGGATCCAGGAATTCCACTCCCGGGTGTGAACTTTAAACAAAACATGGCATATATGTGGTACTCCGCTGATCTTCTCTCATCATCACTCCATTAACTGTATAAGGAACAAAGGAGTCTGTACAATGTAACTGAATTACCAACCTGTGTGACTGACGCTATGAAGAAAAAGTTCAGAGAGCAAAGCATAGAAGCAGGCAACACAGACACACACACACACACACACACACACACACACACACACAGGAGAGCTTCATTTCTTTCACAAAAATTCAAAATAAGACAAAGAATCGGAATAAAAATAACTGAAGTTTATTAGCTCTGCACCTACAGTTATAAAAAAATATGAAGCAAAAGGAAATATTGACTCAAAGTTCAGGTTGCATGTAGTGAAGGAGAGAAAAAAGACACGATTAAAGAGGAACTTCAAGATATTGCAAACAATTGTTCTGTTTTCTTTTAAACAAGGAAGTCAGAAATTAGATATTAACTCCTTATAATTATTCTGCAATTTACATATATATGCTCTGTGTATTCTGGTGTGTATGCTCACCTTCCTACTTTTGAAAGCTGCACCTTTTAAAAACGAATAAGGCGTATGTTTCTTATTCGATCTCTCCTTCCAGCCACTGAAGCTCTCCTTAGCACACGTAACACACTCATCAGTCTGCAGCCATCCAGCAGGGAAACTGGTCTACTCAAAGCTCCGAGTTCGCTGTACTGTGATCTAGATTGACAGTGCTGCTATGCGGTGTTCCATTCCAAGAAGCTCCTTTGCTCTGGGGATATAACTCAGTCTCCTAGAGTACTTGACTAACGTGGAGGAAGTCCTGGTTTTGGCCCAAATATTGCATAAAGTAGGTGTGGGGATGCACTCCAGGAGGCAAGAAAATCAGAAGCCCAAAGTCATCGTCATAGCATGATTAAGGCCAGCTTGGCTACATGACACTTTGTTTCACAATAAATTAATTAAAACATTTTTTTTAATTTTAAAAAATAGAAACTTCCTTAAAACACATGCTTCCCTCTGTACTTCTCTTGTAGTTGATGTGTGTATAATCTCAGCCTGATTCTGGTTCTCAGCCTAATTATGTATCTCATGAAAAACTTAAATAACTTCTTATCAAGGAAAGTCATGCTTTATGAAATCACACTGTTAAGATTATCAGAGAGAGTATTTTGACATAAGAAGACTGATATTTCCTGAAGGGGTGAAAAACCTCAGCAGGGAAAACCCCTGTGGTTTTCAAAGGCAGGGCTTGTCTACCTAAGCCTATAAAACAGTTCCGTTTAGAGGAGGAAGGCAGAATACACTTAACTAATTTTTGGAAGCTTTCTGAGTAGGTGTGCATTTGGGTGTCATAAAGCCTCATATACCCTGAGCCAGACAGAAGTCTCTATCCTGAAGGACCTCTCCAGAGAATCCAGATTGTTCCAGAGAAGGACCTCTCCAGAGAATCCAGATGGCTCCAAACTTCCATCTGACAATGGGAAACTGGCTGGTTAACCACTGGCTCTCAGGTTTGTGTCTGGTAAGTGGTATTTCATTTCCTATTAATTAGGGATGTTAGCCGACTAAGAAGACATCGTGTTTGTAAATATTTGTAAAGTTATTCAAAAGAGAAAGTGTCTGTAGCAATTATTCGCCTATTGAAACCAGTGAACATGTAGAAAAAGCCAACTCGAGGCCAGAAGAGAGAATGAAGCCACATGACTCGCACTTGTTGAGGTTGCCAAACGGTGGAGGACTTGCCATTGAAATCTGTTTTCATTTTTTCCTCTTTTCTCTTCTGTCTTATTTCCAAACTATTGATATGGAGCCTTTATTTCTATCTTCCCTATAACACTGACATCAAGATTTCATAAAATAATTGGCTGGTTGAGATGAAAGTGATCTTTGAGATCATCTTAACCCAGCAATACTCAATAGAAACAGACTGTGAGTCACTGGTGGGATTTCGAAATGATCTCATCCTTGTGCTGAAAAGGATAAAAAGAAAGTGTAATTCGTGGACATTCTTTCCACATGTAATTGACATGTACAATATCAATATAATTTCTATTTGATTCTTTCTAAGTCTTCAGAAGATGGTGTATTTCAGATGCACAGCACATCGGAATTAGAACCACATTTAGAGTGTTTCATAACAACATGCTGATAGCTAGCTACTGCATTACGCAGAGCAGATATAAAACAATCTCCTGAGTTTTATGAAAGAAATCAATCCAGATGGCACACAGTGAATTGACAAACTCTGACTCTGACCCAGTTCAATGATATTCAGGCCAGAACACGCACACTTTTCTCTTCTCTTCTCTTCTCTTCTCTTCTCTTCTCTTCTCTTCTCTTCTCTTCTCTTCTCTTCTCTTCTCTTCTCTTCTCTTCTCTTCTCTTCTCTTCTCTTCCCTTCCCTTCCCTTCCCTTCCCTTCCCTTCCCTTCCCTTCCCTTCCCCCCCCTCTCTCCACATACATCTCTTTTCTTAACCATTCTTCCTACATTTGTAAATCACACCTAAGTGTGAGGCTCTCATGTCCTTCCTCACTTTCCCAGAATTTTATTTCTCTCCTGGGGGTCTTGTCTTTTCTTTCTTTGTTTCCTTTTGTTTCTTTGAGTTTTTTCTTCCTTCCTTCCTTCCTTCCTTCCTTCCTTCCTTCCTTCTTTTTATCGCTTTTCTTGAGTCCCATAAGACTTTTCAGGTGCTACAGGTAATAAGAATGCAGTGCCCTTAGAGGGATTTTATTTACTATTTAATGAAAAGCCAAGAGCTTGTTTTAATCACGCGGTCCCATGATTTATATTTTTAATCCTCGGTGCCCCATGTTTAGTTCCTGCGGCACTATAACAGAGAGATCATTAGCTCAGGAGACAGGGAACCTGGTACATATTTTCAGTTTTGCTCCTGGATGACCTTGATCAAATATTTATTCTGTCCAGACTTCAGGTCCCACCTGGTGTGGATAGCAATAGATCAACTAACTGGTGGGGGGGGCGGGGGGGCTTGGGCGGTTCACTAGCTGAACAGATTAGGATTTGCTTCAGATCTCATCGGCAAGTTTGTTTGTTGCTCTAAAAGCCACTGCTCCCCCTCCCCTGCATTCGTTTTGTGGCTGGAGAAATTCATCACTTACAGTGTCTGCCTTCCAGCTTCCACCCTTTCTCCTCCTGCAGCCCTGCTGCTGCTGTTTGTGGCATGTACTCCTATGTGCTATTTTTAAATAATGGATAAATGACTCAAAGTAGTTTTTCCTCTTCTTTCTTCCCAGGTTTTGCACTTCACCTCCTTTTCCAGCCACAGTGGCTCCTAGGTGTGCCTGTATTTCACTTACCTTGCCTATAGGTGGTCATGGACCAGTGCAGTTTTGTGTTCCTGAGTCCATTTCACATCCCCCCCCAAATGAGCTTTTCTGTTCACCAAATCTACTCCCCTCCCATTTGACTAGAAAATTTCACATAAGAATACTACATGTACACCATTCACCTCTCTTCCCTCCAACTCCTCCCACTCCAAATATCTGTGCCTTTCAATGTTCCGTTTCCACTGTCTCTAAAATACATCAAGTCTGAAAAAAGGCTCTGGGCAAAGGAGGCGGGAAGGAGTTGATTGAACGTGACACCTCTTGTCCCAGGTACTTGAAGGATGTTCTAAGCCTGGGAGTTCAAGACTAGCTCGGGCAAAACCAGCTGAAATGGGACCCCCATCTCTTCACACACAAGAGAACAGAAGGAGAGGAAGAGGGATGGAATAACAAAAGACAAAAAGGAAGGAAGGAAGGAAGGAAGGAAGGAAGGAAGGAAGGAAAGAAAGAGGGAGGGAGGGAGGAAGGAAGGAAGGAAGGGAAAGAGGGAGGGAGGGAGGGAAGGAAAGAAGGAAGGAAGGAAGGAAGGAAGGAAGGAAGGAAGGGAGGGAGGGAAGGAGGGAGGGAGGGAGGGAAAGAAGGAAGGAAGGAAAGAAGGAAGGAAGGAAGGAAGGAAGGAAGGAAGGGAAAGAGGGAGGGAGGGAAGGAAGGAAGGAAGGGAGGGAGGGAGGGAAGGAAGGAAGGAAGGAGGAAAGGAAGGGAGGGAGGGAAGGAAGGGAGGAAGGGAGGGAGGGAAGGGAAGGACGGAGGGAGGGAGGGAGGGAAGAAGAGAGCGAGAACGAAAGCTATTTTGGCAATAGTGGACCTTGAGCTCTGAAATTAGCATTTATTACGCTCCTACTGTACACAAAGCACAGTATAACTCACTTCACATGCAATAGTTCTTGCAAGCCCCACAACTGCTAGGAGGTAGATCACACAATTTGCAGGTGAAAGAATTGACCCAATACATTTAAATGTCTAAGGTTACAGAGCTACTAAATGGTGGCACCAGTATTTGAGCCTCAGGTGTTTGACTCCAATGTTACACTTAGAACCACCTTACTCTACTGCTATGGGTCTGTAGGGGGTCATATGAGTGGGCCATGTCCCAGGCTAAGGCCCTTTACCTGTGGATGAAATTATTCTTAGGTATTTGGGGTAAGGGCTGTATCAAAAGGCATATCCCTGCGCTACAGAGATCTGTTCAGTTGCAGACTAGCACCTCCAAACTTGAAGTGGGGCTCAGTTGGTTCATCTCCATGGCAACATGTAATGGGTTCCAAATTGTCCTCTTAGCCAATGTGCAGAGGTTTGTACAAACCACACAGTCTTCGCAGCTCAAGTCCAAAACCAATAGGTTAATTTGCAAAAAAAAAAAAAAAAAAAAAAAATCTCACAAGCTACAAGCAGGAAAATATATGTCAGGGTGTAATTAAATAGGTAGGCCTATCGGGGAATGATTCAGCTGTTTTTTTGGGGGATTGTTTTGTTTTGTTTTGTTTTGTTTTTTCCCAGTAGGCATTGTTTTAAAGATACTAAGTTTATTCTTGGTTTCTTCAGAAGTTCATATGTTTACTTAGTGCCATCTTTTAGGTGCAGTTGTTTGAAAGTTTCAGTCTGTCTGGGAACTGGCAAATGTTTCCAAAGAAAGCCAGCTGTGTATTTTAGGAGTTTGCAAGCTATTTGGTCTCTGTTGTAGCAGCTACACAGCATCACCATAGCAAGATGAAAAAACAACCCAAAACCGTATGGACCAGAGCAGACATCCCACTCCCAATTTACATTCAGACAACAACATTTGAGATTGATACAATTTTTATGTCATAATGCATTATTCTCTTGATCTTTTCAATCAGTTAAAGGGAAACAAAAATACAGACAGAAGTTTTCAGGACATGTAAATCTGGTGATGAACCAGATGTTAGCCATGGGCCTTAACTTGCTGATCCAGCCCACCAGAGTCTAATGCATGTCTCAGATTGGTCACTCTGAGAACAGGTTAGACACTGGCAGGACTATAGTAATTTAAAATGAAAACAGACGGACACAACGTGCTCAAGATGCCCGTATCGTTTTCTCTCTTTCGTACATCTTTCTCAATTCCTCCCGTTTCCCCGTTTGCTTCTTCGTCTAGGTTTCTTGGTTGGGGCTGAACATTTTCCTTTTTGTGTATGCCTTCCTGAATTATGAGAAGTCTGACAAGTACTATTACACGAGAGAAATTCTTGGGGTGAGTATTGTGCTGTGATGTGGAGAATTTCTATGTTTTCTTCTTCTTCTTCTTCTTCTTCTTCTTCTTCTTCTTCTTCTTCTTCTTCTTCTCCTCCTCCTCCTCCTCCTCCTCCTCCTCCTCCTCCTCCTCCTCCTTCTCCTCCTCCTCCTCCTCCTTCTTCTTCTTCTTACACAGTCTTACAGTGTAGCCCAAGATGGCCTCTGTAATCCTCATACCTCTGCCTCTCAAACAGCTGAGATTATAGGCATGTGCCACCAGGCCTAGCTACTGTTTTCTTTTGTCGTTGATGTTCTTTGTTACAATCTTCCATTTCTGCTCCTCCCTGATCCAGTGTTTTAATTTTTTCTGGAACTAGGTTTGCCGGGGGGGGGGGGGGGAATGCAGGATGCTCATTGAAATTTGAATTTCAGATGAACAATGATAGATATACACTCCAGTTATATATAGAAGTATACAAAAATATTCATGTTCTTAGGTTCATGGTTTTATTTTTTTATTTTTCTTTTGAGTTGAGGCAGGGCTCATTTGCCCCTTGGCCCCGGAAAGCTGGAATCAAAGGTGCATAACAACATGCCTGTCTTCATATGAAGTTCTGATTTAAGTGAACAGGCAGTCTTTTTATTTGCTACATCTGACAATGAGTACGCTCCTCAGGTCCAGCAAGAAAACCCCAAACTAAGCGAAACTAATAGGTAGTGATTCACAGCTGGTTTTCTAAAGCTCAGCTCGTCGATCTGACAGGGTGCCAAGATGGCTAACCAGACAGCACTCCTGCCTCTGCTGCCTTTGGCCAGAGCAGCTGTTCCCTGTCAAATGCTCTCCCGCTTATGATTTGAAGGCAGAGTTTGCTGAGGTACAGATAGAAATGATAGAACACTTGCCTGGTGTGCTCAAGTTCTGGGTTCAATTCCCAGCACTGCAAAACAATGTTTTGAAAATAGTAAGGAATGAATAGACAAGAAGAAAAAGGAAATCTTGGTTTGGGCTTATGAGACGCGTTGGCAGGTAAAGGAAATTGCACTAAGCCTGATTACCTGAGTTTGATACCTGGGACTCACATGTAGAAGAACTGACTCCTGCAAGTTTCCCAATTTACACACACACACACACACACACACACACACACACACACACACTACCCTTTTCTTGCATCATTAAATTCTTGCCTCAATCCTTTCGTTGTAATGTGAGGCATTGTGATGGTTTGTATATGCTCAGCTCAGGGAGTGGCACTATTAGAAGGTGTGGCCTAGTTGCAGTGGGTGTGTCTCTGTGGGTGTGGGCTTTGAGACCCTGCTGCTAGCTGCCGGGAAGCCAGTATTCTGCTAGCAGCCTTCAGATGAAGATGTAGAACTGTCAGCTCCTCCTGCGCCATGCCTGCCTGGATGCTGCCATGTTCTCACCTTGGTGACGATGGACTGAACCTCTGAGCCTGTAAGCCAGCCCCAATGAAATGTTAGCCTTATACGAGATGCCTTTGTCGTGGTGTCTGTTCACAGCAGTAACACCCTGAGTAAGACAGGCATCTACCTCACAGCAGTTTTGTGCGGTTTGCAAGAACTAATGCATGGGAAGTAATACAATGCTTTACGGATAGTACGGGCTGACTAAGTGCAAACTACAGAACTGAGGTTCCAAACCTGTTCTTCTGATGTTGTTGCTGTTGTTTGTTAAAAGATTCCGCTTCTTTAGTTATCAGCTGGACGCAGCTTCTGGTTTAGGAATGGGGGCACGTGTCCACTTCTCCCCTTCAGCTCTTGGCCTTCATCTGGTGCAGCCCCGTGCGGGCAACAAAATGTAATTAAAAAAAATTTAAAAGAAAACTTAGAAAGTACCGCTGTGGTTTAATGCCTTCCTGTGAAATAGAGGGATCCCTAGGATGGAAGGAGGGTGTATGCTGCTGTAGAACTCGGGACCTGCAGAAGAGTTTGGGTTATCTCAGGGCAAGGGCAGAAATGAGAAGGCTGGAAAGGTGGGAAATCAAGTACAGAAAGGGGGTGGAGTTAGCTGAGCACACACGTGTGGAGGTGGCTGGGGGGGGGACCCGGAAGTGGAACACCTACCTGGGCGCGCAGACCTGCTTAGGACAGCTTGCTCTCCGCTCCTCTGTGGCATGGCATTGCTTAAAGCACTTTCATCTTGATGGAGCTTTACCTCAGTAGCTTTCCACAAAGGCTCACGCCATGTCCACATTGAAAGGCAGCTCTCCTTTACAAAAGATATTTTTGCCTTTATAGTCAAAGGACACATGTTGGGATCACGATGAATTTGAATGTTCCGGTTATTGCTTATTTTACCCTGCTGTTTTCTACATGAAAAGTTCCAAAAGGAAGTGTTAATTTGTCTTAAAATAGCCTTATATTAATAGAATGATGCAATAAATGTGACTAGTTATTAAGAACATTCTTCATGACCAAAAGTCAGCTGCAGAGAAGTGAATCATACCGATATCCTGTAGCTGTTTTGATTTTAAAGTCCTATTTAAAAATGAATTATAGACGTAGAGAATCACACAGGAATCTCATAAAAACACTAACATGGGAGCCATAACATATACACAAAGTACCTGTAGGGTAAAGATATATATATTTCAAATAAGATAATTTTTTTTAAAGCTGTAACAGGACATTGTGAGATATGGAACCTCCGAAGATGCCACTGAGTTTGTCTTCTGTTGCGGCCTACTGCTGGCCATGGGGTCTCCTACTCTTAGGAGTAGTTTGTTTCCCTACTGATACTCTCTTGGAGGAAACGCTTTTCATTTGCAAGTGCTTTTCAATTGGAGTTAACTCCAGGATTAGGGATGGGGATATGTGTCCACTTCTCCTTGTAGCTCTATCTGGTACTGACTCTGTTCACGCTGCCTCAGTCTCAGGGAGTTCGGATGGGCGCACGATCCTGCCGCTGCAGGGGGCCTTGTTTCCTTGGTATCCTCCACCCCCACCGACTCTGACTCCCTCTCCCTTTCCCCCTCCCCTCCCTTCTCCCTCCCTTCCACACCTCTCTCCTCTTCTCTCTCTCTCTCTCTCTCTCTCTCTCTCTCTCTCTCCCTCTCCCCATCCTCTTCCACTGGGTTCCTGAGCCCTAAGAGGAGGGACTTGATGGAGACATCCTCTTTATAGCTGAGTATTCTACTCCCTGTTTCTTGTTCCCTTTCTCAGCCCCCCCTTTTGTGTGTGTTTTGTCCTATCCTATTGTATTCGTTTTTTGTTTTATCTTATCATTATATTATATATTACATTATATTCACTTAGAAGCCTG
>OZ030010.1:93637100-93779600 GCA_964023405.1 Apodemus agrarius | reverse complement strand
AGTGAGTTCCAGCTCTTCTTAGCTTAACGTTCACATTCAAGAAAGAGTACCTGAAGCTCAACACCAAGTCCTTAGGAAGGGAAGCCAGGGGTCTCCTTTGGTGGATGGGGATGGCAGGGCTTTGGTGTGCTGTGGCTAAGACATGTTGGTGTCAATGAGGGCATTTCCTAAGACCTTCTGGGGGATACCTGACCAGGATGACTTTGCATTTGTAGTTTTGCAACCGCACGCTGAGAAAGCCATTGGATCACAACCTCGTCTTCCATAAGCTGGTGGCATATATGATCTGCATGTTCACAGGTAACTTGGGCAAAGCATGCAGCCATGGACGGTAGGTGATTTAGGGTTTAGTGTTATTTGCTGGTGTATAGAAACATTTAAAAATATTTAATGATCACCTGGAACTACTTAAGAGACACCCTTTTAGATCCATATTCATGGAGTATATAGTCTGTTCCTTTGGGAGCTGAATGGGTGGGAGAACAAAAGGTCTTGGGTCTTTCTGTGTAGCTGGGCACACTGTGGAGTCAGCATTCTGCTAGGCTCTATAGGTCGAGTCTCTCATTTTCGCGGGGTATGTTTGCCAGAATGGTCCTGACACCTCCCATCTTTCCTCTTAGCTATTCATATCATTGCACACCTGTTTAACTTTGAACGCTACAGTAGGAGCCAACGGGCCATGGATGGATCTCTGGCCTCTGTTCTCTCCAGCCTGTCTCATCCCGAGAAAGAAGAAGATTCTTGGCTAAATCCCATCCGGTCTCCAAACATGGTGAGGTCATTTGAGGACAAGGATGTGGTATGTGGTCATAATTAGGAAAATCATGGTATTCTTGCTGGATTGTGTGTGTGTGTGTGTGTGTGTGTGTGTGTGTGTGCCAGGCTGACATGTTCTCCTTTTATAGACAGTGATGTATGCAGCATTTACCAGTATTGCTGGCCTTACTGGAGTGATTGCCACCATAGCTTTGGTTCTTATGGTAACTTCAGCTATGGAGTTTATCCGTCGGAATTATTTTGAGCTCTTCTGGTATACACATCACCTTTTCATCGTCTATATCATCTGCTTGGGGATCCATGGCCTGGGGTAAGGTCTTCTGATCCCCATTATTGTACCCCAGTCCCCCCGACCCCCCCATATCGCATAATTCATTATCATAAACTGTCTTACTTTCTATGCTTCAGTGGGATTGTTCGGGGTCAAACAGAGGAGAGCATGGGTGAAAGTCATCCGCACAATTGTTCACAATCCTTTCAGGAGTGGGATAAGTATGAGAGGAGTTGCAAGCATCCTCATTTTGCGGGGCACCCCCCTGAGGTAAGAGTGCTTCGGGAGAACGACTAACGCCTATTTTAATGTTACCCCTGCGAAGTATTGTCTCATCGTTGTCTCCTTCCTATGAAAGATTCCTACAATCTTTCAAAATCACCTGCAACAGCCAATTACAACGATGCTTGAAAGACATAGGGTTAATGGTGACTATGTGCCATGGGACCTGCCCTAGCATTGCTGCCTAGGACAGATGATTTCTGAGATAAGTAATTCTTTCATATCCATTTTGAGACAGAAGGACTAGAATTTTGTAAGATGAAGTGAAGCCACAATCAGTAATTAATGGTGCTTGTATTCAGAGCTAGGTTTTGGGTTTATGTTTGTTTGTTTATTTTTTGTTTTATTGTGTTTGATTTTTTTTTAATGGATCCAGTGATGAAACCCTTAACCACTGTATTGTTCCAAAGCTCAGCTTTGAAATCCCAGTCAAATGTTCATGGAGAAAACCCCTCTCATCCTTGAAGCAGGCTATCTTTAATGTTATAACCTGCTTGATAATCATTGTTTTGGTTTTTATGAGGGCATGCAAAGTGCTTGTTACACAGGCGTAGGGCCATGAGATCAGAGTCTCAGCACTCACATAAAAAGAGGGCAAAGCCACAGGGTCATGATTGAGCGGAGCTTCGGCGTTGAGTCTACCTGCAATTGCCAGGCCGTGGAGGTCAAGTGCAGTGTCCGACCTAGATAGACAAATGGGGGGGGGGCGGATGGACAGATGGCTGGGATTAAAGTGGATTCTACCAACAGTGGGGAATTAACTGAGTTGAAGTCATGCTGTTAGATGTCGTGGTTCTTACAGAACCCAGGTGAGGATTATTGCTTATCAGTGTACTTTCTCCATATAGTGCTGGAGACACATTCAATTGGCCTATTTTGAGGTATACTTAAGTTCAGCAGTTACTTTGGCCATATCATATCCTAAGGGTGAGGATACCAGTTTTGCCGCTCAAATGTATTGCTTTGTTCTTTCTGCAAACATTTACAAAAAGATACTCTTAACATGTCCACCATTTAATAATTAGATAAATAATACATTTTTATCAAAGGTAGTTTAAAAACATAAACATTGTTAGAAGTGAATTCATATAGTTCTATAGCCTGAGGTGATCCTTCTATGTCATAGCGTCTGGCCTGTATTGTCAAATATTCCTTTTCAAACACTTGTTTTAAAAACCTCTGTAATGTGGCATTTTAGTCATTCTTTTTCTTAGTCAATATTTTGACCAATATCGTTGTCATGGGCTTTATGCACACCCTCATTTTTGAAATCCCTCCTTTCTAGAAGTGAAATTCCACTGTTAAAAAGAGAGGGAAAGCTTTTGACTCTGTTGCTATGTGCTGGCAAACTGCCATCTCGGAAAGTGCTGTCAGCACCTTTGAGCTACATGTGTGAACACATGGACTCCTCCGGATCCCAGTTAATACTGGGCATTAATTGCTGAACGTTGCCTTCCAACTGTAAGCCTCAGCATCCAACTTGGCGGAATAAAGGGTTATTGTGTTGTTTTTTAAAATGTTTACTTTTGGTGTTTTGTGGTGCTGGGTTGGAAGTCAAGTTTTGTGTATTCCTATCAGTAGCATTGGTCATTCATATATATATATATGTGTGTGTGTGTGTGTGTGTGTGTGTGTGTGTGTGTACACCCTTTTGCTAGTATGGTATTTATTTTATTTTTATTTTATTTATTTATTTACTTTTTTTGGTTTTTCGAGACAGGGTTTCTCTGTGTAGCCCTGGCTGTCCTGGAACTCACTCTGAAGACCAGGCTGGCCTCGAACTCAGAAATCTGCCTGCCTCTGCCTCCCAAGTGCTGGGATTAAAGGCGTGCGCCACCACCGCCCGTAGTATAGTATTTAATCTTCTGTTTCTGTTGTGCATTTGCTTTTAAAGAATGGACTAGTTCCTTAGATTTCCAAAACTTTATACTTGAATACAATTTAGAACATACACATGCTTTATCTTTGCCATTTGCTTCCTGATATGACTTTCAGAGAATGATTATTTATTTCATGAATGAGATTGACAAATAAAGCTATTGTTTTGTATTCGTTTGCATTCTAAGCTTTGCTGCAATTAGTGACTTCATAGTGATGCACAGTAGAGAACTTGATACATACGAGCTAACTGAAGAAATGAACTGCTACTCCAATAAGTCCTATATGAGAGACAGAAGGTTCATTTCATTCTTTACCCTGTCTTTGTGTAGTCTTGGAAGTGGATCCTCGCGCCCATTGCTTTTTATATCTTTGAAAGGATCCTTCGCTTTTATCGCTCCCGGCAGAAGGTCGTGATTACCAAGGTAACGAAATATACACTTTCCATTGCAGTGATAAAAGCTGTGTTCTACTTGAGTGCAGAACGAGATTGTCATGATGTTCACCCTGAAGGTATAAAAAGGATTTTGGAGGAGGAAGCATGCTTAGTGTCTCCAGTGCTGGACAAGACTGTAGGCAAAAGGGAACCTGCCCTGACAGAGCGAATGAACATGAGCAAGGTGCATATATTATATGTAATATGTATATATATACATGTGTATATATACATACAATGCATATATAAATACATATATAATACACATATATAAATACATATATACACATATATAAATCACAGTCATATGTATATATATTTCACAATGAAATCCATCATTTTGTATGGTAACTAAAATATAATAATATTAAAGACTGGTTTTTGCTTCTCTTGAAGTATCAAGAACAGTTCCTGACAACAGAGACTCTTGTCTGGAGCTAAATAGTAGCTCAGGGCGTGTCTTCTAGAGAGGACCTGGCCTTATCAGAGGCTCTCAGGCTTTACTCATCTGCTTCCATGCTGTCCTTGTCGTGTTTGCAGTCTTGAGCATCTATGTGTTTCGTTCACAGGTTGTCGTGCACCCATCTAAAGTTTTGGAATTGCAGATGAGGAAGCGAGGCTTTAGCATGGAAGTAGGACAGTATATATTTGTAAATTGCCCCTCCGTTTCCTTCCTGGAGTGGCATCCCTTTACTCTGACCTCTGCTCCAGAGGAAGAATTTTTCTCCATTCATATTCGCGCAGCAGGGGACTGGACAGAAAATCTCATAAGGACATTTGAACGACAACACTCACCAATGCCCAGGTAGGTCCTTGAGACCTTCAGAGACTCAAAACGGGATGTAGAGTAACTGAAAAGAGAAAAGAGCTCCTTTCTGAAGTGCAAGTCTGTTAAGAACGTTTCTGAGACAACGTTTGGGCTCAAGGACGGAGCTGAGTCTGTATGTGTCCATTGTCTCTTCTCATTTGCTAGGATGGAGGTCGACGGTCCCTTTGGCACAGTCAGTGAGGATGTTTTCCAGTATGAAGTGGCTGTACTGGTTGGGGCAGGGATTGGGGTCACTCCCTTTGCTTCCATCCTGAAATCTATCTGGTACAAATTCCAGCGTGCAGACAACAAGCTCAAAACGCAAAAGGTACATTCCCACTGTTCACTATTCCTCTGGCCTGAGCCATTATAGCCTGAGGGCTTGTGCATGGCACGTAGGGCGGGAGAATCTGTCTAGAGAGAGGAGTGAGGCATAAGGCAGAGGTGGCTTCGAAGGGGCACTAGCGAGGAATGCGCCAAGCCGTTCGTCCAGCTTGTTGCTACGGGCTGGCCTCCGCACCACTGCAAACAGGCTGCACAGTCCCGGCTGCTGGAAACCAGTCTGTATCTTGTCAATTCAGAGGCCATAAAAGAGAAACAGCCTAGCCGGGCGGTGGTGGCGCACGCCTGTAATCCCAGCACTTGGGAGGCAGAGGCAGGCGGATTTCTGAGTTCGAGGCCAGCCTGGTCTACAGAGTGAGTTCCAGGACAGCCAGGGCTACAAAGAGAAACCCTGTCTCGAAAAACCAAAGAGAGAGAGAGAGAGAGAGAGAGAGAGAGAGAGAGAGAGAGAGAGAGAGAGAGAGAGAGAGAGAGAAACAGCCTGTCTGGTGGATTCTCGGCTCTGTAGTCCTCTAACCTGTTGGCGAATTTGTTTTTAGCTATTTTATTGGGTTCTTGTATCTACCACCCTTCCAAACTTTATTCCACCCTAATCTCTTCCAGCCACATAACACTAAGTAGGAGAGAAACAAAGTTAGAGGGGAAAGGGAATGGAGACCTCTTTAGAATGCTTCCTGCTGGTTTGGTTCCCTGGGGCAAGTCCAACCTCTGTCTTCAGGATATCACCAACTTCTTCTAGTTTCTTTGCTCATGGACAAACTGCATCAGCGGGGAACCAGAAGCAGCTGGGACAGCAGCAGGGGGGAGCAGCTGCTGTCTCGGGCCTCAGTGTTCCTTCCTGTGTACCTCTCCAGAGTCCCCAGAGTTAAACTATCTGCAGCTGGCACAGATCACGCTCCTGCTACTGCATGAGGCAAACCATCATCACCTGTTGTGAAGCGGCCTCTTAGCCCACACCTGAGATCCAAACAAAAACATACTCCCAGAACTGGGTTTTTTTAAGAAACCAAAAATTCTCATGACACTAATTCTTCAAACTAAAGCTATTTGGCTTGTTGTCCAAGGTTGTTCCTATTAAATCATTTTTTTAAGTAGCCTATTATAATCTGGACAGAATACCTTTTAAGGCCCATGATTAAAAGAAAAAAAAAAGAGCAAAAAGAACTCACATCTCACGCTAAAAAAAAAAGAAAGAAAAGAAAACAACGACATATCAAAACAAATTCCCCTCCCCTCCTGCAAAAAAAAAAAAAAAAAAAAAAAAAGGTGAGTGATCTTCGTCCTTGCCACTGCTTCTATGAGTTGAACATAGGATTCTTTTCAAATTGCAGTTTTATTTTTATTTATTTAAACATTTTTATTTTACTTTGAACTTTTTCTTTTCTCTTTTGGTTTATGTTCATTATACATAGTATTATTTCATAATGACATTTCCATTAAAGTCATTTACCATCACCATATTCACCCATCCCTTCACCATCTCCAGCCCCCGTTCCAGTAGCCTTCTTCCCTTCTCCCAAACACTCCTCATTCTATTTTCATGTTTCCCATATGAGACAAGACTTAGATAATATTTGGCTTTCTGAGTCTCCCTTATTTTGCTTATCCGGATCTCCCAGTAACAAAGATGACCTTGGAAGGTTCCTTCTGTAACGGAAATTTGTCAGAACTCTGGATATTCAAACTAAAAGTCTTCCACTCTGTGTGACTCATTACCTTTAGACTTGGTCAACAAATACAGATATGTCTGTATATATAAACATATGTTATATATGCATTTATGTTGCACACATACACATACCCCTGTCATCACAGTGTACATTGTGAAATATTCTTAATAAGGGTATGGATTCTTTTGCTCATTTCAGATCTATTTCTACTGGATCTGTAGAGAGACAGGTGCCTTTGCCTGGTTCAACAACTTACTGAATTCCCTGGAACAAGAGATGGAACAATTAGGCAAAACGGATTTCCTAAACTACCGTCTCTTCCTCACTGGCTGGGATAGCAACATTGTGAGTTATAATAAAACACTGATCCCAATAGCAAATGTTAAGACAATATATAGCGTATGGTGTACTAAAGTAAGTATTTCTTATCATTTCTTACCTGGCCTCATCCTCACACTGAAAGTTAAAAGTAGCTGACAGAAGAGGCAGCTGTCAAACTTGGGTTTTCTAATTTTATACCTCTCTGTCTCCAGGCTGGTCATGCAGCATTAAACTTTGATAGCGCCACTGACATCCTGACAGGGCTGAAGCAGAAAACCTCCTTTGGGAGACCAATGTGGGACAATGAGTTTTCTAGAATAGCTACTGCCCACCCCAAGTAAGTACCTTGTCCTCTAGTTAACAGAGTCTGCAGAGTTCGGATTGAAGTTTATTGAGCACACCTGGGACAGAGTGGGCCAGTGGGATGGATTCTCGGGGAAGGGTGATTGTCACTAAGACCTACTTGGTGAGAGAGAACAAAGTCCCTTAAATGTCCTCTGCCCTCCACACGTGAAACATGACACTCTGCCCACTCGTTGAGCTCTGACATCTCTACACACGTGTGCTCATGCATGCACACATGCATGCACACACCCACACACAAACCCTTGCACACACATAATAAATAAAATTTAATAGAAAAACTAAGAGTGAGGACATTTCATCCAGGTTTTTAGTAAAATAAGAGTCACGATCCTGTCATTGATAAAGAGCTGTTTATTGTCCCCGTAAGCCTCTATCGAATGAGCAAGGCGAAGAGACTTTGCTCATAAAGATAGCGCTGAACAAAACAGAAAAGTGGAGAAATTGCATACAATTTCAGGGGTGGAGTGCTCAAAGATCTCTACATACAGTTGAGATTTCTACATAAAGTAATACGATTTGGGGGTGTTTTATCTAGTTCACTGACCAACAGAGCTCAATGTTTTGAGAGAGCATTTCATAGATCCCAGGCTGGCCTCTACAATGACATATAATCTCAATAGCTAGCTGGATGATAATCTTGAATTCTAGATCCTCCGGCCTCCATGTGCAGAGTACTGGGGTTACAGATGCATGCCACTACAGTACCCAGTTTTATGGAGAATTTTTAGACACGTTAGAGCATACCGAAAAAGCAGATGCTCTGAAACTGGCTCTTCCAATGGGAAAAAGAGGAGGAGGAGGACTTTGGTAACCGCAGGAACAAGCTGACAGGGGAAGACAACCCATGTCTACAAGTGTTACTCACTAGTTTCTGTCAATTCATCGATTGCTATTCCAAAACAGCTTGAAAAAAAATAGGAAGAAGGATTTTTTTTTTTTAAAAAAGGTAAACATTCAAAGGAGAAATGCAGAGAATTAATTCAAGGTAGAATAATACACTCCAGGAAACAGGTCTGTGGACACGTCAGGGAAGAGGTGTCAAAGGTCAGAGAAGAGGAGGGACACAGGAAGTGAAGAGTAAAGGAAGACAGTGGTGAGAGAACATAGTGACATAAATTTCGGAGATCCTGGGTCCCAGCTCTCGTTTTGACATTTTCCAGTTATGGTAAGTGGAGTTAAACGTCCCCCAGATCTTCGGAGTTCTTATACACAAAGTGGGGACGACATTAGTAGACGCATGCCTTGTTCCTTTGTATGGCTGTCGTGAAGGCCGACTCAATATACAAAAGTTTCATTAACTTGTAAAGCAGATGTGAGCAAAAGGCATTGTGCAGTTTTGATGTTGTCTGTTTATCAGTTGAAGCTGTTGAGAGGGAGTGAGAAGGATTGGGTAGAGGGGTGAGGGAGAAGAGAGACCCTTCCAGAGTAGAGGGAAGGAGGAGGGAGAACGGGAGAAGGAGCGGAGTGTTTCATTTATTGGCTTATTCATGGGCATCATATCTTCATACATATGTGTCACTGTCCTGTGCATTCATGCGTTCCCTTCAACTACCCCCGAGGCCAAACCAACTCACCTCGGCTGGATCTCTTTCTTTCTGGGGATATTTCCGCATTCTGCTTTCTCACCACACGGCCCTCTGAGAAAGGCCACTATAAAGGACTGCCTACAGAGCACGGGGAGGAGTAATAATGCGCCAGGATAACAGCTAAGGAGCAAGAGTAGTGCTGTCCCAGAGGCCAAGAGAAGAAAACAGCTCCGCAACATGGGCACGGGTGCTGGGATGACAGGCTCAAGAAGTGCTCACTAGCGAGGGAAAGGGTGCTCTGAGTATATTTTAGAGTCAGGACAATATCCAGTATGTAAGAGAGAGGAATAAAATGGCTACAGCAAAAAATGAACAATAACAAATATTGGCAAGGTATTGGAGAATTTGAACTCTTGCTATATTGATTATATAGGGACGCGGGACTGCAACTCCTGGAGACAACTTTCAACAGTTCTTTAAAGTGTTAGGCATAGAGCCGCATGGTCCAGAAATCCAGCTCCTTAATATATATTTTAAATTTGGTTTTTTTCGAGACAGGGTTTCTCTGTATAGCCCTGGCTGTCCTGGAACTCACTCTGTAGACCAGGCTGGCCTCGAACTCAGAAATCTGCCCGCTTCTGCCTCCCAAGTGCTGGGATTACAGGCTTGTGCCACCACTGTCCAGCCAGCTCCTTAATATATACCAAAGAAAAATGACAACATCACACACACACACACACACACACACACACACACACACACACACACCATAAATTTGCAATGCATGTACATAGCCACATTACTTATAATAGCTCAAAGTGAAAACCACCTGATGTCCATGACCAGATGTGGTATACAGAGAGAATGGGCTTTTATTCATCTATAAAGAGTACTTCTTTCAAGTACTGACACATGCAATCCCATGGGTTAACTTTGAAGGTATTACACCAAATAAAAGAAACTAGAGGGGGTTTGACAATATAGCTCAGTGGTGTTTGCTGTTCTTCCTGAGGACCTGAGTTCAACGCCTATCACCCATAAAAGGTGGTTCACAACTTCCTGTAACTTCAACGTCAGAGAATCTGATTATGTCTTTGAGACTCTGCAGGAACAGAGAACATGCCCCTGGCTCCTACATGGGCACATAATTTTTAAACACTGAAAGTTAGTAAAGAGAAGGTCATTTATAGTATGGTAATATATGTAGAGAAAGTAGATCAGTGACTATGTAAGGTATGACTGGGAAGAAATCAGTGGATTCTAATGTAGACATTAAGGGGGATGGAATTAGTGATGATGGTTTCATAACTTTATGGTTATAGCAAAAAGCACTAATTGTACAGTTCAAAGGGTGCACTTTATGATACATGGATTACACCATAATTAGGTTTAAAAAGAGAAGTCAGAGAAGTTGAGACCCATGGTGTAATTAGAAAGCTTGGCTTTGGGAGAAAACCACCTTCACAGGCACATCAAAGTTTAGGGTGGGGCTAGGTCCACAAAAAGATAGTTTACACAGCAATTAGCTCAGGTGCACTTGCTGTGTGCTGGGTACTCGTCCATTTATTTCATGTTTTTAATTCTTAGAACAACCCTGCAAGGTAGGTGCTTCTTTTATTCTCCTTTTCAAAAGGAGGGTCAGATGGGGTGTCAGAGCTGGCCAGGCAGACTGGATCTGCCTGCCGTAGCTGAGATGGATCAACCTGTTCCCCTTAGAGACGTCCATTCAGAAAGTCAAATCCTTGATTATTTGGCAGAAAAGAATTTGAAGACCAGTCAAAATAAACAGAGTGTAAGTATTTAGAGAGGCATATAGAACAAGGTCAGTAAACATGGATGCTGGCTTCTCAAGTGAGTTGTACCTAGGTTTCTTTACAATGACTATACACCTAATCCTGTCCTAGGGTTACATCCCTGAAAGGGTGTAATTTTAGGGGAAGTTTAAAATTGGAATAGAAACAAAACAACACAGTTTCTTTACTTATTTTTCTTAAGTGTTTTTCTTTTGTAAATGATGTTTGTGGTCAGGTACCTTTATGAAGTATGAGATACAGGAGCTTATACAGCCAAACTCAAGGTGACGGCCACTCTAGTCCTAAGTAAGCATAGTCCATTCATTGTTTTAATATTCCTGCTTGACATGTCTTTAGAAAAACTTGCAGTATTTCAGTAGGTCATTTTGACTTCATCATTCAGGATGAGGTTTCTACACTTAGCAGGAAAGGCAAACTGGATCGCAGGGTGAGGTGCTTGTGTCCCTGCTTATGCCCCCTGTCTTTCTATCCTGCCTAGAACTTAACAATGGTATTTATTATACTATATCACTTGTGTCTCTGTTCTCAATAAAATGGACGAAGGCTGAAAGACTGAGAGCATATTTAAGACTTGGGAATAAAAAGTTTAAGAAGAAAATTTACTTGGAACAATGTAGAATTTTAACAACTGAATTTAAGTTTTTCTCAGTGCATATTAATTATATATGTGTTTAATTATATTTTCGTGTCCATAATGTATTTATTTTTGAAATTAAAATTATATCATTGCCCCCAAGTCCTCCCATGTATCCCTTACTCTTTCATATATAGACAAATATATGTATATATATGTATGTATATATATAATGTAGTTATATCTTTTATATATATATATATTTTTTTGTTTTTGTTTTTTTGTTTTTTTCGAGACAGGGTTTCTCTGTGTAGCTCCGGCTGTCCTGGAACTCACTCGGTAGACCAGGTTGGCCTCGAACTCAGAAATCCGCCTGCCTCTGCCTCCCAAGTGCTGGGATTAAAGGCGTGTGCCACCACCGCCCGGCCTTTTATATATTTTTATCGCATATATAAAATATATTTATGACAAAATTATATATACGTATACATACATATATAAAATACATATATATATATATATATATATATATATATATATCCCCTTTTCCCTTAAATATAGAAACAACGTGCTTAGTCCATTTAATGTTATTTGTATGTGTATATCAGGGATGACCACTTGGATTTTTTAATCCTATTCACTTCCTATGGCCCTGTTTTTCTCACTCCTGATTTCTTTAACTCATGCCTCTTCTACTTTCTTGACTATTTTACTCCCTTTTGGTGACTTAGTGGGTTTAATTAGGGCTGCTTCCGGCATTGGCAAGGTACTAGTGGCTACACTGGAGAAAATGATAAAATGGCTTCCATTTCCCCAGCAACCATTACTACCAGTAGCTCCTCAGAGTGCTAGGTCCTCAGACCCCAGCCCGCCCCATTTCAGGACAGAATCATGATGGACCCAATCACTGAGTTTTGTTGGAAATTGTTGGGAGCAGCAGAAGCTGTTCTACATTTCTACTGTTTTCAGCTCACAATTGCATCCAAGTACTTACTAGTGCTCTATTCTTACAGGTCCGTGGTGGGGGTTTTCTTATGTGGCCCTCGGACTTTGGCAAAAAGCCTGCGCAAATGCTGTCAGCGATACTCAAGTCTGGATCCTAGGAAGGTTCAGTTCTACTTCAACAAAGAAACGTTTTGAATTGTACGAAGCAGCACAGTAGTGCTGCTACACTTTCCTTTTCTCCTTACTAACTTGTGGGTCAGCTACTAGATAATCCTTTGCCTCACAAGGACTTCACTCCCAACTTAAAGTTCGATTCAACTTCTTCATACTTGGGCTTTGCCAACCCGAGAGCTGCATAGTTCACAACAATTGCAAAACACATGAATTGTTTTTTATTGGGGGGGGATTGTAAATCTTTCTGGGAGATCTGCCTTTAGCTCAATTTTGCTGGTTGACACTTGCACAATTTAACCTCGGGTATCTTGGTTGATAATCTTCCCTCCCACCGGTCCCTCACAAAAGATTTCTAAGTAGGGTGACTTTTAAAATATTTATTGAATCCACGACACAACAATAATCATAAATAAACAACACAGAATGACCAAGCTTCCCACTCCCACATCACCCACTAAGCACACTGTTACACATGAGCTAACCCAGTGTGACCAACAATTTACATATTACTTTGTCAAAATAATTGAAAGAATTTCCTCTTTGCTTATTGAACAATTTTGCTGACTTTTCCTAGTAATATCTTAAGTATATTAACTGTAATCAAATTTGTACTATAGTTAGAAGCCAACTATATTGTCACTTTGTATTGTTTGAAAGAATTGGAAAAGCCTCATCTTTATCACGGGATAATTTAACAGAAGATCTTTTATGGTTTTTGTTGTTGTTGGTAATGGAGTTTGTTTATGAATGTATTATACAGAGAAAATAAAGTTATAATTTTGGCTATTTTCCAGGTCTTACTCAATGAGGAACCATCCACTAAATGTCGTTCTTTTTCCTACAAAAATGTCTATTTTCCCTATCAACCAGGACAATAACCACACTGACTCTGGGATGTTAGTTATGGTGATTACAAGAAAAGGTGCCGGTTCCTCAAGGGAGAACCCCCCCCCCTTCATTGTACTCAGGCAGTTGACCTCATACATTTAGCAGAATGAATCTATAGACTTAGCACTACACCATCTAATTTGTACCATTAATTAAGAGTGAACAAATTTCTGTTTTCAATTATCTAGGAACCTATAGCTTGAAGGATTAGTGGGATCATTTTTCAGTCATTAGTCTGAACAAAATAAAGGCAGATCATGAACATGGGGTAGCTAATTGTATTATTACAACAGTAAAAAATTACAGCAAACAAGCAAACAAACAAACAAACCACTGATGCATGTTTCCATAGTGATGAATTGGGATGCCGCTGCTCTTGTCAACTTATTCATCCGAATGTCTACCATCCAGTTTAATGAGGCTTTGGGAAACTGTGCTGGATTTCCAGGATGCGGTTTCTATTAGACGACTGTTTCCCAAATAGCTTCAGTTATCTTGATTTGGAATTGGTTGTGTAAAACCCAGGTTCCTAACTAGAAACACTTTCCTCTTGGTCTCTGCATCTAAATACATTGGTGCTTTTAAGTCAAGGCAGCTGCCAAAATCAACACATCAAGGACTGCTTCTGCAGGAGGCACAGAAGGCAATGAAAACAATGACGTGCATGCATAATTAACATCATGATGGAGCTGGGGATGAGTGAAATAGGCAGGAGTGCTTGCTGTTTTGCACTTTTCTTGACAGGTATAACATATCCAGCAAATTTTCTTGGCATGTAAGCAATGCACAATTATGCTTTATATGCCTTAAGTAGTGATTTTAATTCACCTGCCCATAATCCTAATGCAGAGAGGGTAGGGTTCTGGGAATACAAATAAGCTTACAATTAGTGCTAGTAAACTTTACTTATTATTAAGGCAACTCTTCAAATGTCTTGAGGTCGAACTGGTGGAGAGAAACCGTGTTCCTCCCTAATGCCATCGCGGAGAAGGCAAGGCAAGCAGCAGGTTACACAGGCTAATGGCACTAATCACCTTCCAAGTACTTCGAAAGAAGCAGACAACCACAGTGGATAATTTGCAGTCCTGTGCTCTCTATACTTGGTCCTCTTAAAAGACTTGAAAATGTAAACGTTTTAGGGCTCTCTGTTTGAAGTTCTTGGAATGGATTTCACTAAGATGATAGGGCTGAAAGCTTTGTGGTTTTCTGAAAGATTGGAATATATTTTGTTCACTTGGTTTTATAAAAATTTTCCATGTGGAAAACCAGTGGCTTTTTAAACTAGACAGAGGAGCTTTACAACAATCTTTTAGGTTGTTGATACACATTCAAACCAGTGCCAAAACAGTCTTCGTCTTTTGCATGTTCAGACCTGTTACTGAGCAGACAACCCATTTTGATAATCGGCATTTCTTGAACCAAATACACTGCTGTAGTACGCACCTCACTTGCTGGCCTTCTGGTCAATTTTAGTTCTAACCATGTGCTTTTTTTTCTTCCAGAAAACTCTGAGACTCTAGAAAGTTTTCAAGGGGTAAAGTGTTTTTACTTTACTGAAAGCAAAGTCAACAAAAACCAAAGTTCCAGAAAACATTTTTTCTGAGCAATTCTCAAGTATCATTAAGAAGAATAAATGCTTATGCTAAAGTACGAATGGAGCTGTGGCAATGTAAGATTAAAGAATGAGGCTGCAGTACATTAAAAATCACAGTTAAGCTTATATCCTTGCTGTTAGCTTCTTAAAAGCAAAAGGATTATGTATATCAATTTGTAGTATGTTAAACTTGCGTTCAAAGTTTATTTAATGTCACAGAAAATATACACACTACGACAACAGGATGAACTGTTTTCCTTTGGAGAAATGGTGACGCAAGACCTCCACCTGGCACCAATCCGCCTCATCCGGGGAGGTTAGGATGCAGGAGTGACTAGGTTTTCAAGATTTCAACAATGTTATGGAATTACATTTCCAGATTTGTTGCCAGGTACTTTGAGAACCTGTAAGACAAATTTTGGAGAAATCTATTATAAGTGGACTTCTCTTTCCTAAACACCAGGAGAAAACAACCACTCCACAGGACAAAAATGGACTGAGGGAAGGGTGTGTCGACCATCAAATAGCCATTGTGTGTCTCCTCACTGTCCTTTGCAGCAGGGTTTCTCAACCTTAGCATTATATGGACATATTCAACCAAAGTGCTCACTTGTGAGACGGAGTGAGGGAGATAGCCTATGCAACATTATGGGATGTGCAGAAGCATCTCTGATCTCCACCCATGGAATGACAGTGGCATACCACTTTCTAAAGTTGTGACAACGTAAAATTGACAAATATACCATAGATAAGTAAAGTTCCCCTACTTCAAAACTCCTTTTCTCATATGTATATATGTGTGTGAGAGGGCAGAAGCCAGAGGTGCAAGTCAACCTCCAGTGCTAACAATCCTTAGGAAGACATCCACCAGGGAGACTGCTTGTCTCACTGGGGTCTAGGGCTTACTGATTAGGTTTAGGCGGGCTGGTCAGCAAGTCCCAAAGAGCTTCTTGTCTTCCCCTCCCCCTCTAAGATTACCAGAATGTGCTGCCACATCCAACTTTTCATGTTGGTTCTAGGGTTTGAACTTGAGTGCTCAAGTACTCCTCAAGTGTGTACACAGGGTAAATGCCCAATCACTTTAGGAACTGAGCCAGCCAGCTCTCTAGTCCAAGAACTACTTATCTCTAATAGTGACAAAGAAGCCTGTCTGGGATGATAGAAAGGAATCAAATCACTTTAGGATAAAAAGCCACTGCTTCAGCCCTGCGTTCATAAATGCCAATAGAGGGCTGGCTCACATAAAAATCACAGTTGTGTTTTCCCATCCACTGGTATAAATCACCACCCCCACAGTTGTAAAAACTGAATAGTCTACAGTCTGTTCACAGTAATACACCAAGGCCAACTGCCTGGCCTTGTACTACAAAACAAAAGTGTAAGATGTAATCACTGGGAGAAGGCCCTTTCTATTAGTTTCCCAACATCCTATGAAACTACGATCATTTCAAAAGGTTAAAATAAAAAGAAAAGTAAAATCTTGCCCGAGGTCAGTATGCAAGGTAAATGAGAGATAACTGAGAGTATACAAAGAAGACTTTCTAAAACCAATAATTTTCTCTTACTGCAAAAAAAAAAAAAATGCCTTCTTTGACATAATTTTTAAAAGTAAATTCCTATGAATATTATAGTCCATATTTTTAATGAAGAAAATAGAATATTTGGGATATATGGGAGAAAAGGTAAAATAGGATATACTAAATGTCTAGTTAGCTAACCATTCTATGCTCTAATTATACTTCAAGCATTTAAAGTCTCAGTAAAATAACATACATATTCGCAGTTTGGAAGCTTTAAAGGTACTACAAATATGAACTACAGTATAGTCAGTAAGACTGCCAATTATCATAAATGAGTTCATTGTTATATGGTAACATGTACATGGGAACTATAAGACATTCGGGGAAAGTAAAAGTTCCAAAAAAAGACATTACAACAGGTACTGGAACAAAAATTGCTTTCAGAGAACAGAATTGTTTACGAAATACAAAGATGTTGGGAAATACTTTAAAAAACACAACAATATTTTTAGAGCAAGTTTGGTCACATGATTATTTATTTGGCAAGTGCACTTGGATCCTTCTTACCTGACTGATGAACAAGAAAAATAATGGTCGTGTACAGTCATCTTTATATGTAAAGAAACTGATAGTGACAGTGACATCTACTACTTTAAATGGCTTGTAATAGTGAACCATCAGAATGTTCATTACAAGGGCTGAGATATAGCTCAGCTGGTATAGTACATGCCTCAAATGCATGGATCCCAGGTTTGAGCTCAAAAGCAGAGCGTGGCATTGCACGCCTATCATCACCACTTGGAAAGTGCAGTCAGGAAGATCATTAGATTACGGTCCTCACCAGCTACATACTGAGGTCAAGGCTGGGCTGGGCTATAAGCGATCCAGTCTCACACATACACAAAATTCTTACAAAACAAATATTAGAAGCCTAAAGAGTAACATTTTATTGAAGTGCTTTGTATTTCCTCCATTCTGAAGGAACATTCAGGAGTAAAACCACTGGCTATTCAATGACACAAGCCAAACGTTAAATGGCTTGTAACGGGGAGCTATCAAATGTTCATCCCAGGGCTGAGTTCTGTTGGGGAATGAGAGAGAATTCAGGAAGCAGGCCTTTCACCTTTATCAACCTCTGCTTCTTCCTTTTCCTTCACTTACATTTATTTATTATATTTGAGTGCACATGGAGCTACTGTGTGTGTAGGGTCAGAGGACAGATTGAGAAGTCGGATTCTTTTCTACCATGTAACTTCCGTGGATCAAACTCATTTAATCAGAACTGGCAAGAGATTTGGCACTTGTACCTGCTAAGCCATCTGCTGGCCCTTCCTTTAACTTTCTACATTCCTGTGTCTTATTAATTTTAGGAAACTGACATATTAATGCCACTATTACAAAAAGCTGAAAAAGATTGTAAGTAATTCAACAACTGAGCAAACGTTCTCTCGCCTTACCCTATCCCCAGGGGCACTGACTACTACTGAAGGGTAGAGAGTGCCTGATGAAGTCTGAGGGTCTCAGAGAACACCACGTTGTTAAAGGTTGAAGTTCTGCCCTTCGAATACAGAAGGACCTAGTCCTGCCCAGGTGCATTCAGTAGCTCACCTTTCAAGGTGCCCCAGTGGATTTCTGTATCTGTTCCTTTAAGATTAGGATACTCTGTCTCTGCTCAGGAGGCAGCATGGCAATCTGGTCTGCCGTGAGCTGAAGGACCTGCATAATCAAAGCGGCCTGCGCAGAGGAAAGGAAAGGTGTGAGTTTCAAGGACGAGTCAGAAAACCAAATAAAACAAAAACATCACCAGCTTCTGTCCAAAAGGCTACTGTCATGAGATATGAAGCAAAATGGGAAAAGAAAGGCTATTTCATACTCTCACACACAAAACAAACCGCAGGCCAAAAGAAAGAGAAAATCTGGTAAGAAAAAGCACAATGAAGAACACAAGAATAAATGAAAATATTTAAGGTTACATGATGCAAACAGATAGCTCAGGAACTCAAAGTTCCTGCAGATTAAGATGGTATTTGTGAGCCTTGGGAACTCTTAAGTTTTGAGTCCTATTTTGAGTTTCCCTCTTTCACAGCTTTAAGCCTTTCCAGCAGACACAAGCTCCCAACAACAGCCAAGTATAGCAACAGAAAGGTATACTTGTGGTCAATCTGCTATTGTTTCTGTAGGGATTGGGTAGAAATGGCAGAGGAGGGGACAGAAAGGAGCTTGGATTTTCAGGTCAGTTGGCTTGCACAGAAAAAATCTGCCATTTTTAGATGAGTCTGAAATATAAAATAAGTTGCCAGTTATATTCACTTAAAAACTTTAGGAGTAGGTCCCCAAAATGCTCAGCCAAATTCATTAGAGAGTACCAAGTTAGAGTAAACATCACCTCCAAAGGGATTTTGAAGACCCAGGATCTTCACGGTAACTGCAAAAAGATCAAAAAGACTAGATTTGTGTGCAGGGAGGCAGTCAGATACTGTTGCTTACCTTCTCATGATCCTGGGGTGTGACTTGGCTCTGTCCAGGACTAAAGCCACCAGGCTGGCTTCCACCTTGCATGCTCGCTCCCTGCATGACTGGGACCTATGTGTACCAAGAAAGGAAAGAACATATAGAATTCCTGACGCCTACGGAATCTCAATACAATTAATGATATTGACACAAATAAGAGTCAAAAGAGAATGATTTAAAGACCAGCAGAAGGCAGTGGTTAGCCACAGATCCACTAGTAGATACACACTTGCTTACAACAGGCCCAGCATCATTAACAAATAATACACAGTATAGGAAAGGGGCATCAAATTAACAAAAGTTAGCCCAATAAGCACAGTTGGAAAACTATGAACACTGGAGAAATTAATGCTCAGAGGAAACACGAGTAAAGTTAACAGATTTTAAACAACTGTATACTGCTCTACTGGCAAAGCTACAGCCACAGCCAGGCATGGTGGTGCACGCCTGTAATCCCAGCACTTGGGAAGGCAGAGGCAGGTGGATTTCTGAGTTCGAGGCCAGCCTGGTCTACAGAGTGAGTTCCAGGACAGCCAGGGCTACACAGAGAAACCCGGTCTCGAAAAACCAAAAAAAAAAAAAGCTACAGCCACAAGACCACAGCCTACCTCTAGTTCAATCATACAGTCTTAGCTATTCTCATCTCAAAGAATTCTGTCCCATAAAACAGAGATAGTGTTAGATAGGCAGAAAGGAGATAGAAGGTCTCTGAGGAAGATGCTATTAGCCCATTTGCTTTTTAGAGATCCTTTAAAAAAAAAAACCTGAATTCCCTGAATAATATTTTAAGTGCTTTGAACACAAAACAGTGGTGTAATTTTTTTAAAAAATATATTCATTTTTATGAGTCTTTTTTGCGAGCATGTATGTCTGTGCACCACCTGCATACCTAGTATCCATGTAGGCTAGACAAGGATGTTGGATCCTCTGGAACTGGAGTTATAGATGGTTATGATCCGCCATGTGGGTGCTGAGAACCAAACCCAGGTTTTATACAACAGTAAGTGCTCTTAACCACAGAGCCCTCTCTCCAGCCCTTGTTTTTCTTTTTAGCACTTTCTATAGAGAGCATATAAAAATGGCTTCATGCTTAATGAGGAAGAAATATTACTTGAGTAAAAAAACACAATCCAACGTTTGCATGTTTATTGGTATTTTAAGCTAGGTAGTGAGTCCAACCCTTTAGAAGAAACCGGAACTCAAAGCAAATGCCTCTGTTCTCCTATTCTAGCTGTTAGAGAGGCTCTACACTTAATACGGTGCTCACACTCAGGTTTTTACCCAGAGTTTGGATATTCTTTTGCAAAGAAAATTTTTAAAAATATTGTCACCCACTTCCTCAGATTTCAAGCAGGAAAATATAGAAGGAATAGAGAAAAACCTGTTTTAGAAATAGGTGATAATCCACCAGCAAAGGGGCAGATACCCACAGGAGAGTACTATGACATACAATAACATAAACAATAATGAATCTATTTCCACGGTGAGTGTGAATAATTAAAGATGATTTAAATTGTTTTCATTTTACTTAAGAAAATAGGTAGCATAATACATTGTTTTTCCACTAAGATAGTTGAAGCAACAACTACTGGTAGAATAGTTCTTTCACTTGATGTGGTGGTTTGAATAAGAATGGCCCCCATAGGTTTACATATTTGAATGCTTTGTCATCAAGGAGTGACATTATTTGAAAGGATTAAGTGTGGCATGTTGGAGAAAGTGTGCCACTCCAGGATGGACTCTGAAGTTTCAAAAGCCTATGCCAAGACCAGCATCTTCCTTTCTGCCTGTGGATCAGGATGAAGCTCTCATCTATTTCTATAGCACCATGCCAACTGCCATGATCATGGACAAAAGCCCTGAAACTGAAGCCTTCTACCAAATGCTGTAGTCATGGTGTCTCTTCGCATGCAGCAGAATAGTGACTAAGGCAGAAGTTGGTACCAGAGACTGGGATATGGCTGTGACAGATCTGACCATGGTCAGTTAGACAAATATGGAAAACTCTGGACTAGAAAAGTGGTTGGATCCTTTAAGCAGGGCTTAATGGGAACAGGGCTAGTAGGAACAGGGAAGACAGTGGTACTGAGGAAAAATTGAACTATAGGATCAGCACAAGAAGTTTCAGAAGGGGAGAATAGTAGTAAGTGGCCCAGATTTTGGCAAAGACTACAGCTGTTTCTGAAGTCTTAAAACTATGCCTTAGGCTAAATTGAACAGTTCTGAATGAATGGCCTTGGCAGAGATTTTGAGACTGCCAAATATTGACTGTGTCATATAGTTATTAATGGTCACTCTTCTGCAGATCTATAATGAAAAGGAACAAGCTGAACAAGGAAAATAATGTACAGTTTAAGGGCAAAAATAGCAAAAATAGGAAGTATAATGGAGCTAGGTCCAGTGCTCAAGGAGATAAAAAGTTTAAAGAAAAGCCTGGTGCTAAATGGAATAAATGGATTGGTGAGTTCAGGCTAAGATCCTGCCTAGCCAAGCTTCAAGTTATGAAAAGGAATTTTAAAAAAGCTTAAGAAGCAAAGGAAACCATCAGGAAGAATGCTGATGTAAATGTGAGTGCAAAAGGGAGCCGAATTCCAGCTTCTCCAGGCAGTTGAACTTGGCAGCTTCTGCCACAAGTGGCTTTGGCTTAGTCAAAAAAAGGGTTGTCTAATATCCCTCCAAAACTAAGGAAGGCTGCTAAGGCCACGCATGTGTCAAGGGTGTCCCTGTATGCAGGCCTAGAGTCCACTGCATGAAAATTTCATTGGAGGCCCCAAGATGTTGCAGACACCAAGTTGTAGGATATCTGCCAAGAGCTGCTAACAGGGAGTGGATCCAGCACAAAAGAGAGAAGTGTGTTTTAGTTAACAACGCTGAAGAAGTTGAAGATTTGAATCACTTTGACATCAGACATGGAGATAAAGAGTTTGGAATTTACCCTGCTGGTTTTAGGTCTTGCTTTGATCTAGTATTTCCTCACTATGTTCCCTCCTTTTTGGAATGGTAATGTATATTCTGTGTCATTTTAAGTTGGAAGTGTGTGATCAGCTTTTTTATTTTACAGGTTTTACAGTTAAGAGAATGCCATGAGCCTCAAAAGAGACTTTGAACTTTTGAACAGTGTTGAGACTATTATAGACTATGAGGACTTTTGAAGTTGGACTGAATGCATTTTTGTATTATGATATAGCTACAAGCCTATGGGGGCCAGGGAGTAGAATGTGATGGTTTGACTAAGAATGGTCCCTATAGATTCATATATTTGAAGGCTTAGTCACCAGAGAATGGCATTATTAGGAAGTCTGGGCTTGTTGGAGGAAGTTAAGTCACTGAGGGTGGGCTCTAAGGTTCCAAAAGCCCATGAGAAGTCCAGTATCTCCTCCTCTATCTATGGATCAGGATGTAGCTCTCAACTACTTTTCTAGCATCATGCCTGCTATGTCTGCTGCCATAATGATAATGGACTAACTTATGAACCTGCAAGTAAGCATTCAATTAAATGTTTTATAAGAGTTGTAATTGTCATGGTGTCTCTTCACAGCACCAACAGTAACTAAGACACCTGAAATACATGCTCTTTCCCAAGACACTGGGTACATGAGCAATGGTACATCTTTATAGAGTGCATTGAGTCCAGAGATTTGTGTCAACTGACCTGTCATGTATCTGAAGCCCCTCTGGGTAGCTTGGGAATTTACTAATACCAATCTGAGATACTAATATGAAATAATTACCCAACACTGGCTAGTTAAGTTCCCAGGAGTATCTGTTCTAGGCATTACTAGCAAGACTGGCCAAATGCCTTGGTTAGCCTAAGACAGTCCCAGTTTATGTTTCTGTCTGAGTAAATTGTTAATAGCACTTTCATTCTCAAATATATCTTTCTTTGTATGACAAATTATATAACTGCCCTAGTAACAAGCTACAAACTTTGAAATGCATGGCATGGAGGTAAGTTTAAAGTCTGATTTAAAGTGAAAAATCAAGGCCATATGAAGGTTTTTTTTAAAAGCTAAAAATCATAAAAAGGATAAAAGTGGAAGCTACACTTAAAAGATAAGCCAGATGTGGTAGAGTATGCCTTTAACTCCAAACACTACAGAGACAGGCAGATCTTGGTGAGTTCAAGGCCAGCCCAATATATATAGTGAAATCCAGGTCAGCCAGCAAGATAAAGAAACCCAGTCTGGAAAAAAAAATCTAATAAAAGCAATTACCTATCACAAATGAGAGGTATAGGGGAGGAAGTGAGATTCCTAACATACAGCTTTTATAGAAGGCTACATGTATTTATTTATATATTTATTTTTAAGTAAAAATGTTAATTTTTGAAAATGTTAAAACTATCACTATTAAGTTATTTTCTCTACCTTGGACTTAACTGGTTTTATAGACTTTTGATACTAACAATATTATATTGGACTAGGGTTATAGCTAGGTGGTAGATTATTTAGCATCTGTGAGGCTCTAGGTTTGAGTCTTAGCATCACAAAATCAAACCAAAACCCTAGCATTACAAAGTAATACATTTAAGTACTAGCAGAGAGAAAAGAACCAGACATCAGCCATCATTTTTAATGACTTTTCTCATAGAATGGTGTGCAGAATCATGTAAGCAGAGTGTATGGTTACTTGGTGACTATCTCCTTGGCCAGTATGTTGACATCTTGCTATTCACACTATTATGTCCCTAATATTCTGCTTGGTACTCAGTAGATGCTCAATAAGTATGTACAGAAAGGATGTATAAAAATTTGTATTTTGAGGCTATTGAACATAGAGGGTACAACAAAAATCAAAGCCCACAAACATTTTTTTAAAAGTAAAACTTGAAATACAACAGAAAATACATTTTATTCTATATATACCATGAAAAAAAAGTCACATTTTTATCTCAAATGAAAAAGGATCAAACATCTATACACATACATAGCATGCAAATAAAATAAGAGAGGTGCATAATGGAAAAGCAAGCTGTATTTCTTACTCTGGCATTTTTTAGTTAAGTGACTTTGGTCAAGTCACCTGACTTTCTGGCCTTAAGCTTCTGAACCTCTAAAACAAGAGAACTGAATGCTGGACAGGTTGCATTCTAGCTTTGATATTTTTCTCTCTCCTTTTTTTTCTCCCCACCCCTAATACAATGGAAGAAACAGAAACACATGAAAATAGGAATAAAGAAAAGATGAAGATATCAACATATAGAACCTCGTGAAGATACATATATTCCATGTCGCTGTAATCAACTGGAGATGATAAATGAGGAAGTGACTACTACAGAGCACCCGATAGGCACAGCTGGAGCAAACAGGGACGGAGACAGAGAAGAGACAGACTGCAGCTCCAGAATCATATGCAGACTGCCTTTTCTAGGTCACTGTTCATGTAGATGCTCTGATGACAAGAGATCCACACAGGTTTCTGTCACCCTGAGATGATCTAACTCAGTGGTTCTCAACCCTCCTAATTCTGTGACCCTTTAAGATATTTCATGTTGTGGGTACCCAACCATACATTTTCATTGCTACTTAATAACTGTAATTTTGCTACTGTTATGAACTGTAATGTAAACATCTAATATGCAGCTCCTCAAATGCTCTCACTCAGGGTTACACACTGAAATCATCTGGTAGAGGTTTTTCAAATGGCCTGAGATCTGCACAAGTATATTTTTGTAGGGGGCAGGGGTGGGGGGAGGGGTGTGCCACTGAGGCCTGCTCTTATTGTCTTCTGACTTGAACCTGCGGGTTTCAGTTTTAGTGGCTATTTCATTTAGAAAAACCTGAAAATGTACAGGTCAGGGATTACTCTGCACTGGAGATAAAAACCAACATTACTTACAAAAAATAAAATAAAATAAAATCAGTCTTAGTAACCAATTCTTGCATACAGTATGATTTTATATATATGCTCTAAGCATTACCTGTCTGGATCCCTGGGGAACAACTGCTCCCATGTTCATTGGATTGGGACCTTGGATTCCACTAGGCATAGGTCCTCTAGGTCCAGGTACTGGGCCTCTGGTATCCATGCCTCTGGCCTCCATGGCACGAGCTTCCATGGCGCGGGCCTCCAAGGCGCGGGCCTCCATGGCGCGGGCCTCCATGGCGCGGGCCTCCATGGCACGGGCTTCCAGTCCCCTGGCATCTAGTCCTCTCGCTTCCATGGCTCTAGCCTCCATCCCCCGTGCATCTAATCCTCGGGGATCTCTTCCACCTAGAAAGTTGCAAGAAAATTACTAACGTCTCGTCACATCTTCCCTCCTCTATAAAACTGTCTTCTTTCTAGTTTATCAGATTTGTAGATAAATAAGAAAGACTCTTAAGTCTTCTGTCCCATGTAAGAGCTGAAGAGACCCAAGTACTTCATCAACCCACAGCTACCATTTGGGATTGTGACGCAGGCTCCCCTTACCTCTGGCATCCAAAGGCGGACCCCTCTGATCTAGCATGGGTCCTCTCGGCTCTGCCATTAACGGCCTGGGCTCAGCTAAGGGTCCTCCTCTCATGTCATGCGGAGGCGGTCCACGACCTTCATGGCCAGGAACATGGTGCATGGGCGGGCCCTGGTGAGGAGGTGGTGGTGGTCCCAGGTAAGCTCTAGAGAGAGGAGAAAAGTGACATATTTTAAAGCAGAATGTACCAACATTGAAATTTCAGCTAGATGAGTAAGCAAACATCCAACAAAGAGAGAACTGATACAAACATCAGTAAATAAATAGTAACAAGAAACTAAGATAAAAGGAAAGCTATTGAACATAAATTTATGCATTCTAGAATTTATTTGACCAGGGAAGAATTAATAGATAGTAATTATATGTACAATGAGTATACAGTATAGTGTTTAGCAATGCAGGTTCTGAATTCAGACTGAATACTGAAATCCAGGTCTTATCATTTACTAGCTATTTGATCTGGATCACTCACTTAACCTTTATATGCCTTAGCTTCTTAACTTGTAAAACAGGATTGATAATATCCATTTCTAACTTTGTGGGACAGCACAATGAACTTAGGGCCTTGGGCATATTAGACAAGTGCTCTACCACTGGTGTTACACCCCTAGCCTAAGGCAGATTAATGAGATGATCTGTGTAAGGTATATAGAGAAGAGCCAGAGGTATGATCCTCACCAACATCAACAACTATTGTTATTAATAGTACCATTACCCCAAGTTTTCCTTGTTTAGGCATATATTGCTAGAATTTTCCATTTCTGAATATATAGTAGTCATAGTTGGTTCAAATTTACCTTCATAATTATGTAATTACGCTTTAGCAAAAGGGCTTAGGCTTTGGACAGTGGCTACAAATACTTCTTTATCTCTTGAAGAAGGCAAACAGGTCCAACTGTTTCAGAAAGACTTTGCTTCCAAAGTAAGGAAAGTTTCCCCAAACTTTTCAAGCCTTTTCCTTCTATGTCTGTACTTACCTAGGTTCTACCTCTCCAGTTACAGTCATTAAAGTGCCTCCCCGCGGGTCATTGGGAGCATCACCTAAAAGACCACGAGGAGTTGGGACGTTGGTAGGCAAGGCTCCCCGCTGCATAGCTGCTCTGGGGTCTTGCATTGGCACTGACAGGGAAACAAATGGGGAGTTACTGCTGTGAAAGACACATTAGAAAACAAGAAATGACTCTATACCACTGACAATGTAATTCAAACACCTTAGAGTGGGTGAAACCTCACCACAGCAGAATCCTCTTGCAGCTCAAGAACAGAAGCAGGGTGTAGGCAGAATCTGTACCATGTCAGAGGTATGGATGGAATTATATATAAAGAGCAAACTGGGGCGCACCTGCCAAGAACTAACACTGTTATCTTTAGAAACTTATGCTCCTGGTTTTCTTTCTAACCAATATTAATTTAAGGACCAGAGTCACAAAAGAGAGGTAGGGGCTTGGCATATGAACACTGTCATGGCTCTGCAAGAACCTGCTGTCTCCTTACAGACTGCAATTCCATCCAAGCCTCCTGACACCAGTAGGGAGGGAGTAGAGCCTCGGACAGATGCCCATATCATCCATGTTCTCTGCCCTGTGTGAAGAGGTCAATCTTAGGTTTGTGGCCTCAAGAGGAAAAAAAAAAAACACAAAAATAACAACAAAAACCAAAAAAATCCCCAGAACATTATTACCCTTTTGGGGTTCTGAACGTGAGGATCACTGCCAAGCAGCTATTTTCCCCTCAACGTCCCACCCTGAACACCACAAGCAAAAGGGAACCCGCAGATACAATGGGTACCTTGAACTCGCTCAATTGATGCAGGCCCGGCGGGTCCCACGGGCGAGTGCTGTAAGGTTCCTAGGTGAGCAGTAAGTTCAAAAGGAGAAATAGCAGATACTTAAAATAGCTTGAACACACATAAACACACACACACACACACACACACACACACACACACACACACACACACGGAGACTGGAGATTTAAATGTTAGTAAGAAGCCAAGAGTTCATTACTTTGCCCTAGACTACAAAACTCCCTAAACTATAATTAGGCCTTTCTCTTATCCAGAACAGCTCCACTTTGACTAGACATCTTTCTTTGTAAAACCTTTTTAAAAATTTTATTTGTGTATTTTTTTAAAAACGTAGGTGTGCTCTGTCTGCATGTACACCTATAGGCCAGAAGAGGGCATCAGATCCCATTACAGATGGTTGTGAGCCACCTTGTGGTTGCAGAGAATTGAAGCCAGGACCTCCAGAAGAGCAGCCAGTGCTCTAAACCAGTGAGCTATCTCAACAGCCTCAGATATCTTTCTTAAGGGAAACCTATGGGCTGGTTTATTTGGGCAAGAATAACCAACAATCTTGAATTCTTTTTGTTACTATAGCATTTTGCCTAATCTCTTCTTGTACCATTATTTAAAAAAAAAAAAGAAACAGAAAAATATGTTTTCAAAAGCAAACCACAAAACAAATTGCACTGAAAGTGACATGTGAGATTTATCACACACAGGCATAACAGAAGTGGGGCAATACTAATTCTGTCTTATTTTAAAAATTTCTATCAAAGTATCAAATGGGAAAATGCAGCTGAACTTTAGATGAGGAAAAAGAGTATTTATCACTCTGAAAGAAACAGTCTACTACAGTCAGTCTAGAGTTATAAAAAATGACAAAGATTAATGAGTTGACAAGGTACAACCAATATTAAAGGAGATGGGAAAGGAACAAGTTCTGTCTCAAACATCTGTCACCATTACAAACACACAAACCCAATGAGGATTCCAGGCAAAGGAAAACAAATCTGCTCGCAAATGAAAACATTGTTTCCTCTGCTGGGTACTGAAGGAAATAATTTTTAAAAATTCATCTCACTTTGTCTTTGCCTCAAAAGGTCCTTGAAATACTTCCAAAATTTGAGCTAATTCCTTTTGTTAGTTCTTACCAGAAAGATGGGACTAAACTAAAGTGGGAAGAAAGATCTCTTTTAGAAATATGTGTTAAACAGCTGAAGGGTTCACTGATAAGACTGATGGCCTGGGAAGAAGAAGAGATTAATGGAAGTCCAAGCCCTTCTCACTAGTGCAAAGATTCTCTGAGGTAGATGCACCATGTACTGACAATAATGAGATGGGGGTACACAGCAGCACAGAAGCATGAGACACTTTAGAGGGAAGATAAGATGTATGTTCCAAGTTTGTCTTGTCATTCATCTGATGTGTTTAGACTTGTCATTTCAATCACCAAACCCTGTGTACCAATCACGGGCCTGTATCTTATTATCCTTTTGCAATGGGTTTTCTCTTTAGGGAATCAGCTGAGAAGAAAAATATTAAGCCCCTTTGGTCTGTCCAAAGCAATTTGTTTCCCAACACAGGCACCTAATGAATAACAAGATTATTTTGAAAATTAATTCTGAAATTAACAGTAGTAATAGAATGATAGGAAGAAGGCAGATTTTTGGATTTGGAGACTTCAATCTTTAAGTCAAAAAGAAGAGCACCGGATTCAGATACAATACTCGGAAATGAATATGTACTTACCTCATCCTACTGAGAAACTTAAAACTCCTGTGTTTCCATCTCTTTACCTGTAAAACTAAGGCACTGCCACCTAACTCAAAGGGTTGTCTATGAAAACGGAAGTGACTGAGTATATGGTACACATTCAGTTCCCTTTTCTTCCATTATCTTTCATTTTTTAACTGAACTAATGTACTTCTCTTTCAAGCTACAATAACATGAGGAAAAAAACGCAAAGATTCTGGAAGGGCTGCTGCTATTATATACAATATTTTTTTAACCACAGTACAGGAGACACTTTAAAACTATGATTTATAAACCTCTGCTTTCCTCCCAGTTTGCATGGGATTTATATCTTGTCATCTACAGACCCGATCATATACTAAATGCTCATTATTTACATTTCTTAATACTAAATGCTCATTATTTACATTTCTTACAAAGTAAATAGCTATTCACAGATTGAGTGAGACCATGTCTGTGGAGTTGTTAGACAATCAGGAAACAAAGTATGTATTTGTCTCATCACCAACTTCAATAGAGCTAGGCACTGGATCCCCTATGGAAAGTATGGACCAATAGAAGCTTGGTGAATGAATATAGAAACATTCCAAATCTGCAATGTCCAGTGTGGTCTTCATTAGCATGTGTGGCAATTGAGTACCTGGAATGTAATAATTACTGTGCTCAGGAAATCAGAGTATTAGGTTTTTATGATTAATTTGAACTTAATTTTAATTGACTTAATCGTTAAATTGCCACTGGTGATTAGTGACTGACACATTAGACAGTGCAGATATGAAACATTTCCATGTCTAGTCTATATTAATCTTTACCTTGTCCTCGTTCCATGGGCACTGGTCCAGCTCCTTGCATTCCAACTTGGGCTTGCATGACTCCTAGAAAATAAAGGGCAGGGCAAAAACATAAATTGGGCCTGTAGCAAAAAAACAACAGTGGTTGAGTTCATAAATGTCATCCCTTTTCCTCACAAAGAGAAAGCTCTGATGGAAGTGAGGACTACCATTAAATAATGCAATGAGCAGAAGATGAAGTTTGTCAGTATACGGCACACTTCAGTGACAAGCGAGTTCAGAAGGAATATTTCATCACAATTAACAAAATTGTGGCAGAAAACCCTTTAATATAGGAAAATGACACCTCTTACCTACAAGCCTCCTCTTGTACAAGACAGTATCACTCATAGGATATTTTATAAATGTATGGGTATATTATTTAGTTATGACAAAACCTTTGGGGGCATAGATGACACTGAATGAGATAGTGTCAGGGATACGAAGTATGATACAATTCCCCAAATCAAGGCTGATCTTATGTCTGATAAAACTTTCAAATGTCTCACTGAACATTCATACAAAGGCAAAGCTGTCTTTTGTCATCTTAGCCTAGAGACTGAGTCTGTTTCATTTGTAAACACAGAAGTTATATGCACTATTTTAGTATATATTCACTGACTTTTCCAGAAATCCAATTACTGAGTAAATTATGGAGACTGCAATTTGTTTTAAGAATTCTAATATGATTTTTCACTATTTAGGAAAACCACATCAATAGTGGTGTTTGAATTACCAAAGCAAACATCAGTGTAACTGTCTACATTTTTAGTTTTTACACTCACAGGACAGATGTAAACACCTATTACATTTTGTGTTCTAACTATACCTGGACATTTACATATTAATTTTTTTGGTATAGAATAGAGTTAATTTAGAGGATAGGATGAGAGTCAATGGTATAGTAGAGAGAGAGAGAGAGAGAGAGAGAGAGAGAGAGAGAGAGAGAGAGAGAGAGAGAATAGAGAGAGAGAGTAGAGAGAGAGTGGAGGCCGGCCATGACCACGTGGAGAGAGGGGGGAGGGGAGCCCAAGAGGGGCAGAGAGGTAAGAGGATGAGAAGAGAGAGGGGAAAGAGTGGGGAAAAAGTACATATTAATTTTAATAAGTTAATTTTCTTTAACTTTTCATGTGTATTACAATTAGGGAGTTATACGAATATTTTGAAGTCATGTTACAAAAATTGTATCATCTGTGCACTACATTTCAGGAAAGTAAAGCCACTGCCAAATACCTGTTACAGAAAGCGTATGCTGGATTTAACAGTTTAACACTAACCAGATAGGGTATGATGACTACTATATAAAGAATAATCACACATCACAAATCCTTGTGTCGTCCCTTCAACATAGCAGTAATTCTCTTTTCCTCAAAGGAACTACATATGCTGCTGTGTGGGGTCAAAAGGCAAGCAGATTTGTTTGTAGTTCATTAATACTTCCTTAAAATAGAAAGGACATATCCTATTGTCCCTATTTCATTGAACATGTTAAGCACTAAAAGTTAAAGATTAAATACACAAACAACTGGATGCTACTCCAGCTCTTTCTATTATATTATATACCTGTGACTCTGGGCAAGTGACTCAATAAAAGTGTATACTCCTGCCTTCCTTATCTGTATAATGAACAAGCTGTTCCAAATAGTAGTCCTCAGAAAGTGGTCCCCAGCTAGACAAGCTGCATGAGCATCAATAACAACAACCAAAAAATGCAAAACCTGAAAGTTCGCAGGTTCTGAACCTCAAACTTGTTCAATTATAGTTTGGCATCAGGGCCTATCAATCTGCATTATATAAGCCCTTCAGGTGATTCTAACACATATTAAAGTCTAAAAATAACTGCTAAGTGATTTCAAAGCTTCTTGTGGCTATAACGTTCCATTCCACTAGATACAGACCAATCACCAACACAATACAAAGGTTTAGGATCTGGGGCAAAAGCAGCAGAAAGCATTATGAGCATAATTTCCCATATAAAGAAATCATCACGTAATACCTTTTATTTGTACAGACTAAGTCCCCAGTAGTGAACCTGGGGGTCAGAACATGGGAATCTTTCATGTTATTCTACTTGAGAGGCTGAAAACCTTCCTATTTTTACCAGTGACATATAAGTACAAATTTCTTTACAAATATTTCTTTGAAACGGCACTGAGGGGTAGAAGTGGCACTTTATTGTTACTATAAATGAGGCTGGTGTGTTGGCCAACTGGCTTTGCTTTTCTTTTTTTCTTTTTTTTTTTTGATTTGTTTTTTTCGAGACAGGGTTTCTCTGTATAGCCCTGGCTGTCCTGGAACTCTTTGTAGACCAGGCTGGCCTCAAACTCAAAAATCCGCCTGCCTCTGCCTCCCAAGTGCTGGGATTACAAGCGTGCACCACCACCGCACAGCTTGGCTTTGCTTTTCTATGAAGCTCTTAAAATAGTTTCTTCCTGCACTGTTCTATAGGTTGTTTTCCCTCTTCTTACCAATTTTCAAAGAGCTGAAGGACAGCTCAAAAATCCCCATGAAGTTTTTTAATGAATTCACAAACACAAATACTATAAACTTCAAAACATTCCTTGAAAGTTAGTTAAGTCTTATGGTATGTTCAATTTGTGTCTTTTGGTTTGCTTTTGGGGGGGGACATTGTTTTGATAACAATACTTTTGTGTCTAGAGCTAGGGACTGAACATGGGGCTTTTTGCACACTGTACACAAGTGCTTTAACACTGAGCTACACCCCCATCTGCATTAATTTCCTCTTTTAGGTGTCTTGTGTTTTATTATTTTTCTAATTCACTTAGAACTAGTATGGAATTCCTTTTTTAGTTACATGGGTATTTGAGAATATTCATTTTTTCTTTGGTCACTACTTTTACTATTTCTCATAGTGGTTTGTATGAAATATAAATATTTTTTGTTTTAATTTACGCTATTTATAAATTTTAATTCCTCTTTAAGTAGCTATAGTATGTTTCTTAATTTTCCAAGGCAAGATTTCTTCCCACTCACCTTTTAATTATTTCTAATTTTATTTGTTTAAAATCAGATAATGTGATCTGTAAAAATCTCCACTGCCTCATGCTTATCGCTAAGCATGTGGTCTTCTTTTTAAGGGACCTATGGTCATTTGGAGTAGGGGAACGTATTCTGCAGCTAAAGGATGTATGGGTTTTCTAAATAGTAGAACTTGATCCCATTAGTTCTTGAATACATGAGTATTCAGCTGTTTTTTATTCACAAGGACAAAGTTACTCAACATATCCAGAGAAGGTACGGACCAATAACCTGTATGTTAGTATTTCATGACAATATAAGTACAGAAACAGAGAATAGGTATGTAGGAATGTCTATGGCAGTTTGCCACTGTTATGGCATCCAAGTGTGTGAGCGGCACACCTGGCTCACTTAAGAGCTTATTCAGTTAAGATTGGTGGCATATGCCTCTAATCCCAGCACTTCGGTACCTCAAACAGGGGACTGCTTTTGAGGCCAGTCCAAGCTATAGAGCAAGACCTTCCTTGTCTTAAAAACAATACAAATGAAGAAATTATCTAGTTTCCTCAGCCTAGAATACATGTTATTTTATTTATATTTATTTGTTTTATACCAAGATTCTATTATTAAATAATTGGCTGCACTTCAGCAGTTACTACTGTAAAATCTCAGTAAAGTAACAAAATGGTAAAGACTCTAACTGCAAGTTACCTGCAGGGGCTAAGGAACCAGGGCCAGGCCCTGCCACAGCAGCTGCCATCTGCACTGGGGCTGGAACTCCACCTGGCATCATAGGAGGGGCGCCATTGACATGCATTCCACCCTGACCAAGAGAAAAGCAAGTATGAGCACGTCTCTGTGGAGACTCAAAACATTTCATTTATGACCTTAAGTTTCTCTTAATATCGGTAGTTGCAATAGTCTGTCAAACATCTTTTTTGTCTGACTTATCGTCTATAACATTAGTTTTATCACATATTCTGAATTCCACAGAAGCAAACTGTAGTATCTTGAGCCTGTTTATGTTGAGTGCAGTTAAGATAGAGCATATGTATAATGTAGAGACAAATAAACATGTCTTGTACATGTGGCAAGGCAGCAAATAACCCATTCTTGACTCCACTAACTGGTACATAACTCTAAGTTAAAAATACCTTATAGTAACTTGATGTGCCAGGGTGGGTTGGTACCCAGGGGAGAAAAGAGGCTATGTGAAGGAGGACCAGGAAGAGAGGGAAGCTGCAACTTGGATGTAAAGTGAATAAATGAAGGGGGGCAGGGAAGGAGGGAGGGAAGAAAGGAGGGAGGGAGGGAGGGAGGGAGGGAGGGAGGGGGCAGGGAGGGAAAGAGAAAGAAAATGAACCTGAAAAAAATCTTATACCCAGGACACAAAAGGGACTGAGACTTCAAAAAGGTTTGCTGGTACTCTACATTTTTAAGATGAAAAAACATTTTCCTTTGTTCAAGTCTTAATAACTTCTCTCCTTGGGTGTAACTTTGTTGGGAGAAGTAGTGAGCTTTTTAATGATAAATTAAATTGCCTGAGAGAAAGGGAATGCAATTTTTTTTCCATGGAGTATTCCCTACAGAACTATGCATGTGTTTGGAATGTAAAGAATTGTAAAGAAATCAAAAACAGTTCCAAAAAAATCAAATGCATGAACACCAAAAACAAAGTTTAGAGTCTGAATCAGTAGGACCCTCTTTCTGGATGTCTGCAGTCTGTGTGCAGTGTGATATAGAAGGTCCAAAACAACATGATTCTAAAGGAATCAGGATTGGTTCACTTGTTCATGCCTAAACTCATCACTGTGAGTGGTGATGCGAGAGGAGAAGAGTGAAATGTATTAGCACCTTGTTTTCTGCAGAGACACATTTCAAGACCACCAGTGGACATTTACAGGCTTAGTTTTAACTTGACTGTATGTATTACGATTTTCCTCCTAGGTTCAATTTAGAGGTTTACAACAATAACTAAAAAATATAACAAACAAGTACAGCAAAAGTTGTATGAATATTTTTAAAAATCAGATGTGTTCATTATAATCAAAACTAAAAGAGAAAAGGGGAAATTGTATAGGGAGTGGTTTAAAGAGGTTATGAGATCAGACTAGGTTCCGATGCAAGGTTTGCCACTTATGATTCTGCTTTTAGATCAGTTGCATTTTCAGTCTTGGTTAATTTTACATTTCCCTAAAATATTTAGGACAGGAGCTGATAACTATTGCTCATTGGCTAAATTCTCTTCTTGTTTGTTATTTTCTGAGACAGGGCCTTTTTATGTAGCCCTGGCTGTCCTAGAACTCTACATAGACAGGTTGGCCTCAAACTCAGAAATCCAGCTGCCCTTGCCCGGCAAGTGCTAGGATTAAATGTAAGCACTACCAAGCTGACTAAACTCGTCATCAGTTCATTTCTTTTCAAGCGGCATATGTCTTTAACCCCAGCACTCAGGAGGCAGACAGGTGGATCTCTGAGTAAAAAGGACAGCCTGATCTACACAGTAAGTTCCAGGACAGTCAGAGCTATAGAGTGAGACCCTTCCCAAGTTTATTGTGTTTGCATGTACACAGCAGCATGCATGTGGAAGTCACATATCAGAGGACAACTTGTATAAAGCTCCCTTTTCCCACTATGTGGCTTCTGGAGATAGAACTCAGACTGTCAGACATGGCAACAAATACTGTTATCTACAGAGCCATCTTGTTAGGCACCCATCCATCCTTCTAGTGTATGTTTGTATACTAATTGCACACTTGAGGACAATTTGCAGTAATACATTCTTTCCTTCTACAATGTGGGTCCCAAGGATTGAACTAGGGTTGTCAGGCTTGATAGCAAGCATCTTTATTTCTGAACCATTTTGCAGGCCCCAGCCTGTTTGTTTTGTGAGGCAGTGTCTCAAATAGCCTAGACTGGTTTCAATTTTGCTAGGTAAGCAAGGATGACCCCGAACTCTGATCTGCCTATCTTTACCTTCCAAGTGCTGAGATTATAGGTATGCACTACCATGCCTGTTTCTATCAGTGGCTTTATAAGTAAGGTTTTACGAGAATATGATCACATTTTACAATCACATTCTACTAGAATATAATCTCATGTTACAGAGATCATATAGTTTATAAAGCCAGGCCGGGTGGTGGTGGCACACGCCTTTAATCCCAGCACTTGGGAGGCAGAGGCAGGCGGATTTCTGAGTTCAAGGCCAGCCTAGTCTACTGAGTGAGTTCCAGGACAGCCGGAGCTACATAGAGAAATCCTGTCTAGAAAACCAAAAAACAAAACCAAAAAAAAAATTTATAAAGCCAAATACATTTACTATCTGATTTTTTAAATAAAATGTTTACTTTACTAATCCTTGCCCTATACCATTCATTGGATTAATCCGTATTATTATCTGTCCATCTGATAGGTAAAAAATGGTGGCTTATTTTAGCTTATGTTTAATTTTTGAGGTTAGATGCTATTAGTCTTGTGGGCTGTTTATGCCCACTACTCATTCTGATAGGTTTTTTTTTGTTACATTTTTACTAACTTACAGGCTTTTTTTGCTTCTGAAAAATAGATATATAAACACAATCTGTGTGGTTTTCTTCAGTTACACCATATTTTTACTCTACTCCTCCTTTTTTTGGGGGGAGGGGGTTCTGAGACAGGGTTTCTCTGTGTAGTCCTGGCTATCCTGGAACTCACTTTGTAGACCACAGGCGTGCACCACCACGCCCGGCTTTACTTTACTTCTTAAATGACTATTCAAAATTCTGACACATGTTTAAAATGGTTATATTTGGGCTGGAGAGATGGCTCAATGTTTAGAAAAACACTTGCTTCTCTTGCAGAGGACTTAGGTTCAGTTCCCAACACCCACATGGAAATACAAAATGGTTTATAACTCCAATGTCAGGAAATCTGACATCCTCTTCTGGCCTTCTCACACTGCAGGTCCACAGTGTAAGGCATGCAACAGATACACATAGAATCAAACAAATCAGCTGGGCGGTAGTGGCACACGTCTTTAATCCCAACACTCTGGGAGGCAGAGGCAGGCAGATTTCTGAGTACGAGGCCAGTCTGGTCTACAGAGTGAGTTCCAGAGGACAGCCAGGGCTATACAGAGAAACCCTGTTTCGAAAAAACCAAATCCAAAAAACCAAAAAAAAAAAAAAAAAGTCAAACAAATCTTTAAAAGGTATTTATCATTGTATATTGTACTAGTTTTGCATTTCACTTATCAGGTTGAGAATTTATGCTGATATCCACATCCACATGGAAAATATTCCCATAGTTTTACTTTCTGAATGGTGCTATAAGTTACCTCTGGTGATACCATATATTCTAGCCTACATTAATACTGTATGGCATTAGGTTTCTAAAAGTCATTCCTACTGATACATGCAGTTTACTTAATTGTTTAGAGTTTTTCATTGGATAGGTAGACCAAATTTTCTCCACTTCTCATTAATGAATATTTCCTATGTTTCCAGTATTTGTTCTTCCAGTATTTGTTCTTATCAAAAAGCAATAGACATCTCTTAGCATGACTAGGGTACCTTCTGCACATGTCACCTTTAGATGTATCATTTTTTAGGTCTACAGCATTACAATCATGCTTTTGAACATGTTGCTTTGTCCTTTGTTACTGCTGAGAATGGAGACAGTAAGAGTGCCGGCCTCCTCTGGGCTCTCTTGACCCCTCTCTCTGTGTTCCCCCTCTCTATTCTTTTCCCCCTTCCCACGTGGTCATGGCCACCCCTCATCCCTCTATCTTCTTTTTCTCTCTTTATTTCTCTATCTCCTTTTCTCTGTTTACTTTTCTAATAATAAACCACTGAAACTACAAAAAAAAAAAGAGTGCCTGCCTCATTTTGCCGAAATGAGGATTAAATGAGATTACATATAAGATACTGAAGTGATAACCACAGTGATAGATAAACACACCCACAAAAATTAGCTTATTAGAAATGGGTTTACGGGAAGGATCTCTTTGTTTTATTATCTTGGAACTGAATCTACATTCTTTCAGGTGGCATGTGCTGTGCAATCTGCAAATTGCTTTTATGCCTGAAAATTTAATTACCATCTCCGATTCCTGCTGTTTCTTCTCTCAATAGTTTCCTGGAAAGAAAATAACATTTTAAGACAGATAAAAATATGTTGTGGAATAAAGCCCTACCAAAGATTGAGCCTGAGGGGCCTGAGGATTCTGCTGGTTCATTGAAACATTGGGTCCTGAGCCAGGCCCGGCAACATGAACTGGCTGAGGGTTGCCTGAAATCAGCGTTGGGATATTTGTCTGGCGATGCAGAATTTTCTAGAAAAGTGAAAAGATATATTTATGAGCTGTCTGTTTAACAAGCCAATCAGGCAGTTCTTATCCCAAAGATAACCCTGCTGGTTCTATACAAGAACCAGAAGCACTCACCAGGGCAATCTCAGGATCCACAATTCTCATCACTACCTGTGCTTGCAGCAAAGCATAAGCCAGCTGTGGATTCTGAAGCAACATGTTTCGTGCTTCCTGGGGACTATTCTGGACACAGAGCTGAGAAGATAAGCACATTCACCTTCAGGTTCAATCCCCTCTGAATTACTACTGATTTTCTTTTTGAGACAGTGTCTCATGTTTCCCATTCTGGTTTTTAATTCATGGTGACCCTTCTGCCTCAGCATCCCAAGCAGTGGGACTAAAGGCACATGACACCATGCTGGTGATTTAGCACTGATTTTGACCTTGAATGCATAATTCTGGCCTTGGCAGGCAAGAAAGGAAGAGGAGGAGGACGATGACGATGATGAAGACGACGAAGAAGAAGAGGAAGAGGTATTTATAATACTGTAATAATATCACTTAGGAAAAACACTATAATCTAACATCTACAGAAGACACCGAAACAGCTGGTTTGGGCAGGTCCACTTATATATAAAAATGCCCCATGTACAAAATGTGGAAGAAGAGGTGTCTACAGAATCGAGTATTTAAGTTCAGGGAATGATATCCTTTCATTCCTTGAAAATCTGATGTAAATGACTTTGTTTATACTCTAATGCCTCCTCCCACCTTCATTTGTTTCATCAGCTCAAACATCTGTTCCGGTGGAAGACTGGCAACTGCTTTGCTAATAGATTCAGGGGCATCCTCAGGGCTGATGCTTTCTCCATAAGGTGACTCTATGACAGGTGCACCCGTGCCAAGGCCTGATTAGGAAGAAAGTATAAGAAAGTCAGGATGGTAAAGTAACAACCCAAGTCATTTCAAGGATCTATCTTCTGGGGCTGCTGTAAGCACCAACCAGTAACTTGAAACTCTCTTGAGCTGAACCACTTGAAAGTCTTTCTGTGAAAGAAAGTGAGGGTATACCTTCTGTTCTTAGTGGAAAGCTACGACACTGATAATATCATTTTCTTCTTTGATAAGTCACTTTTAAGAAGGAAAGTACTGAAACCAACAAAAGGCTATAATTTCAACAGAGAATTTGTGGAAATGTCTTTAGTACTCCCCACCAGTTACTAATCTGGCACCACAGAGAGGTAACTGATGGCTCGGTAGACCTGCATTTCCCTTATACTGGAAATTAACTCCTAAGGAACAGAAGGATCACTAAAGTCAAGTTTCTTGAACAGAGCCATCCCTCATTCAGGCACCTTAGGTCCTAAGAAGCTGTTCATTCAGCAACTCACCTCAGCACCTTCTAAAATATCCCGGAAAATGCAAAGCTTCCACTGTCCATCTTTACTAACTTGTAATGCATATGGCTTGGCTTTCTACTCACTCTTCAGTTCCTCTTTGTTCTTCTCACTGGCAGCATTATCCACTCGAAGAGCTCTCCCACTGAATTCACGCCCATTCAAGTTCCGCATGGCACTAAGTGCTGTCTCTTGGTCTTGGTATTCACAGAAGCCATAGCCCTTTGGTTTTCCTGTCTCCCTATCGTATACCAATCTGAAGAGCAAAACCACGTATTAGGAACAAATGCTATATACACACAGGCTTCCTGTTAACACTGCTATGTTCCAATTTAGCCCACAGTAAGATACCTTTCTAACTACGACTGCTTTCTTGGTTTGGAAACATTTTTAGTGAAAGAAATCTTTCAGGCAAGATTGGATATGAATTATAGAGCATGAGCATCTATCCCAAAAATCTGTGCTTTTTTTTTTTTAAATCTGTGCTTTTTAAGACTCTCACAATGAAGACTCTTGAAAGAGGATCTCACCTGAAACTGACAACAGGCCCAACCTCAGAGAAGATGTCCTTCAGTTGTTCTTCAGTAGCTTCATAAGGAATGTTTCCCACTGAGGAAGAGACAACACATTAAAATTCTAGGACAGTAACCGAGCTCTTGAGCGAGTAAGTTAACAGTAGGCTTTCTATCTGCCATCAATACATATGCAATAACTGACTGAACAGTGTTCTCCAAAAACCCCTACTCCCACTGTATCTTTTCAGATCTCTTAACAAGAGAAATGAGCCAGAGACTACATTTTAAGAGGTGTCTTTCAAAGAGTTCTCATATTGATATGACAAAGGTTTTCCCTGTGCTGAAAATAAAACATTTAAGCACTGATTTTTACTCAAAGCCCTTAACAGTGGAGGGATTATCTCTTTATTTCCATGTATACATACACTTATGGAAGAAAAGCCATGAATGTTAGCAGAGGATGCTTAAAAATTATTCTGTGCTTTTAAAGACCCTCACAATGAAGAGACCATTTTGTTGTGTCTCTTTAAATAGTGCTTATTCCTGTTATTTTTGTTTTGAGAAAGAGTCTTGTGATGTAGCTCTGGCTGGTCTTATGAGGTAACCTAGACTGGCCTTGAATTCCAAGCAATTCTACTGCCCCCAAACGTGCTTTAAAAGCAATGCACGTATTTTAGCAATAACTCATTAAAACCCTAAGAATTGCTTAGTCTCGCTCCTCTGCAATCTCCCTGGGCTTTAATCATTCATTCATTCATTCATTCATTCGCAACCCACCTCAAGATGCCAGGTGGCCGCTACCACTATGGTTGGATGAAATGTTACAAGTAAAAAGCAAGCCATATTACACGTTTATGAGAGGGCGGGAAGTGGATATGGGGGTCGATGGCTTCAGAATAAAATCTGTAATTTGGGCTAGGAGAAGCAGCACGGAACAGGAACGCTCTGTTTCCACGCACCTTTTCTCCTAAAAAATAACTGAGAATCGTGAAGGGGAAAACGCAGAGAAGACAAACGCTAGAGTCTAGCTCGCTGAAACCACACTGCGGCAAACCTCTGGCACCTAGGAGCCGGAGTGGGGGGGGATGGCGGGGGCGGGGGATCTCGTCTGCCCACGAGTACACCAGGCTGCAGTGCCAAAGGACAGCAGCGATCCCGCACGCCCGCCCCGACACCCGCTCCACTCGGGGGACCGCAGGGGACGTCCCTCCCTGAGCAGAGGCACCTCCGAAATCCTCTCACCGAATACAGAACGCAGAGAACGATCCACCGCAGGGTCTCTAACAGGCAAACCCGCCATGGCTCACCCCGAGGTGACTTCCGGTGCGCTAAAGCACACTTCCGTGGGAGAGCGAGTCCACGGCCAGGCCCGCCTCCGTCCGGTGGGAGCCGGAAGCACCTGGCCCAAAAGCGCCGCAGAGCCCGCTGCGCGCCTCACCGTGTTGGTTCCCGCCTAGCGTTTGGCCCGGGGGAGGGGCGACAGTCTGCGGGGAAAGGCTGCGGCAGGAGAACAGCTGCGTAAGCGGCGTGCCGCGGGGCGGGGCCAGGCTAAGGCGACGTCATCGGGGGTGGGGCTAGGCTAATTAAAGTCTTGGAGCTTGCAGAAACCTTTCTCCTGTCATTTTTGCTGGCGCCAAGCGTTTAGGAACTTTAATTCCGTGAGCGGGGTATATGTTTCATTCGTAGAGTGGTGACATAGCATGCGTGAGGTCCTAGATTAAATCTCCAGAAAAACACATCCCATATCAGAGGGATAGAACGCACGCGCGCGCGCACACACACATACACACACTTTATAGAACGTGTCTCAAGATGGAATTCTGGCAAAGAAAGGAAATTTCACTTAAAATCACCATGGGACTTATAGAATACCTTAGATAATAGAAGTATTGAAAGCGAGATATTTGCAGCTCTGTAACAGGCACAGTATCAGAATTTTCATGAGTCACATTTCAGAGTAGTGAAATTTTTCGCTAAATGAATATGTATAGCTAAGTAGACTTTTCCACCTAATGTTTTCAAAAATTCACACAGACAAAGTATTTACTTCGGGTACTTAACTAAGGGTAGAGGTTTTCCTGGACTTCCATTCCAATCTACAGAGGGAGATTTACACGTTGAAATGGAGAATCATTTTTCAACGAGTGCCTCTCTCTGGTAGTTTATAGGGCTATGCAATTTAGGAAATGTAGTTGATGAAGTAGTTTTATGACCGCATTTGGTACACCATACCTTCTTCTTTTTTTTTTAATCTGCAAATTGTTAAGTAATAGCTGCAGGGCTCTTCTAGGAGGCCTGCATGTTCCTTGTGAGAGAGGACATCTGGCAATGTACAGGAGTGCTTTTGGTTTCTGGATGACTGAGGAAGCACTGCTACCGGAAGAAGAGCCAGAAACAGCGAACATACTGTCACATGCAGAGTTCTACTTCGTGAACCCGTCACTCCGTCAGATGCTAATATTCCTTTGAGAAACACGTTGTATCAGCTATACTGGAGAAAACAGACATTGGCTCTAACAGCCATGCCCTGGGCTCAGATGCATGGGTAACTTTTGACGTGAGCCCTCTCACAACTATGCAGCTAACGCCAATAAAAACTGACATTTGTATTTGCTCCATGTTCTAGTTTTTGTGGGAGGCCGCAAGGTTCTTGTGATCACAAATAAGCCCTAGGGAAGCCAGGAGTAGTAAGTATACAGTGTTGTCTCTTCAAGGGGAGAAATGTATAACCTGGTTTGGCCCAGAAGGCTGGGAGCGGACATGGTTAACAGCCTGGTGACTTTTGAACTGTGTGACTGAGACCACACTGGATCCTCCTCCCCTAGAGCCTTATCATGAGCTTGCTTTCCTCGGTCAATCTATAGAACCGATCTTTATGGAAGGTGTAGCATGTACTTTACAAAGAGTTTCAATGTAGTAATGGCCTAAGCTTTGTTGTGCACATGGGATTTGAGGTATTTATCACCAGAAAAAAAAAAAACCCACCAAACTGTGCTGTTATTTTATGTTGAAAATAAACTGCCTGATGTCAGACTCTCCAAGTTTGAACCAACACCAGCTAGTTAATTGTGTTTGAACCTTCTTGCCTCCTGTGGACCATTACTCTGCTGGCCATGGTAGTTGCAGAGACCCTCCCCAAACCATAAACTTTTGATCGCTGCACAATGTATTCCCACAGAAAAATAGTTTACCACAGTGTTCATTTGTTCCCAGTTTTGTGGGTCGAAAGTCTGGGTGGATATGGCTGGGTTCTCAATTTAATTTACTTTACAAAGGATGAACTAAATGTCCTGGGTGTTATGTGGGTTGTCTATGAGAGACAACCAGCTTTCAAGTTCACTTTATTGTCAGCAAAACTTGTTTCTTTGAGATCATAGACTATACTTCCTGTTTCATTGCTTTGGGGGATTTTGGTTTTAGCTCTTGGATGCAAAAACTTCCCTCAGTGCGTGGGGTAACATCTCAGAGCCAGCTTTTGAGTGAAAAGACTTTTCCTGGGGAGATGCAGCACACTTGTCTGAGTCACTTGGAAAGGACATGCAGTTGGTCAAAAGTGTTTCCAGGCAGTTTGGCTGCTTTCTGCTTCTTCCGGGCAGTTGGTCTAGTTTCTGCTTCTTCCGGGCAGTTGGTCTGGTCACAGAGTCTTCTTTGCAAGCTTGCTCATCTGAGTCTTTTTTGCTACTTTGCCTTGTCTGAAAAGGACTCAAAAGGACTCAGCAACTTGGTTTGTTTACTCTTTGGAAAAAGGGACCTAGGGAATCTGCTCAGTTCCAGGGACTTCTGAAGCTATTTGGAGTCGTTTGCTTTCCTGTTTCCAGAGCTTCCTTGCAGGATACAATGTTTCAGTCTCAGAGGAAAGGGCAACACAACACCAGCAATGGCCCGATGAAAACTTGGCCTTGGAATCTTAGTTCTGTAATCAGCTGGAGGCTATTCTGCTTGTACAGGGCCTTTGGGTCTTGGCTCGCCTAGATAGTTTCTCTATATTAAGATCAACTTATGTTGGGGCTGGAGAAATGATTGAGCAGTTAAGAGCACTTGCTGCTCTTACAGAGAACCCAAGTTCCATTTCAACACCCACACAGTGGCTCAAAACAGTCTGGCATTCCAATCCAGGGGGGCCCCGGGCCCTTTCCTGCCCTCCGTGCATGCAATATAGGAACATCCATGCAAACAGACACTGATGTGCCTAAAACAAAAATAATCAATTTTTCTAGAAAGATCATCTGCCATTGTGCAACAAATTAGAATCATGAAAGTAAAATCCATTCTGATCACTCAAGGCCTTAAGATTTTGCAGGCAGCCGGGCAGTGGTGGCGCACGCCTTTAATCCCAGCACTTGGGAGGCAGAGGCAAGCGGATTTCTGAGTTCGAGGCCAGCCTGGTCTACAGAGTGAGTTCCAGGACAGCCAGGGCTACACAGAGAAACCCTGTCTCGAAAAAAAAAAAAAAAGATTTAGCAGGCAAATACAAGGCACTGGGAGGGAAACAACCTTAGGATCCATGTTAGACAACTGCTTCTTGTGCCCATTTTATAGATATTTAGTTTTTTCTGGTGCAAGAAATTGTCTAAATGCTGTTTTTAACTCCCTTATAATATAAGTGAGAAATTTTAGATGGCTCAATATCTTTTATTACCATTTGGGGAAAATAATGTAAAAGTGTTTTTTTTTTTTTTTTTTGAGACAGGGTTTCTCTGTGTAGTCCTGGCTGTCCTGGAACTCACTCTGTAGACCAGGCTGGCTTCGAACTCAGAAATCGGCCTGCCTCTACTTCCCAAGTGCTGGAATTAAAGGCGTGTGCCACCACTGCCCGGCCGTGTATGATCTTTTGATGGTGAGTAGATAGCTCATAGAATGAAAATCCACAAGAAGCCGGGGTAGTGGTGGTGCACACCTTTAATCTCAGCACTTGGGAGGCAGAGGCAGGTGGACTTCTGAGTTCGAGAGCAGCCTGGTCTACAGAGTGAGTTCTAGGACAGTCAAGGCCACACAGAGAAACCCTGTCTCGAGGAAAAAAAAAAAAAGGAAGGAAGAAAGGAGGGAGGGAGGGAAGAGAGAAAGAGAGAGAGAGAGAGAGAGAGAGAATCAACAAGAAAATTGATTGAGGCAGTCAGAATTTGTTCTGCACCACCATCTGTGGAAAATGTACCATGCACAGTATCACAATGTTGAATTCAGGGTGGAAGCTGAGAAAACTCACCTCAGATATGGAAGCTTAAAAATGAAAGCTTTATTTTCTAAGTGCAGCCTGTACGGGATCTGAACTGCGTCCCCAAAGGGAGATTGTACAACATTTTTAAAGAATGAGAACACAATACAAGGGGCACTGGGGTGCGGGGAGGGCTGCAGTATTATCCAAATGTACTTTAATAGTATGGGTTGACGGCGGTGGTGGTGCACGCCTTTAATCCCAGCACTTGGGAGGCAGAGGCAGGCAGATTTCTGAGTTCAAGGTCAGCCTGGTCTACAGAGTGAGTTCCAGGACAGCCAGGACCACACAGAGAAACCCTGTCTTGAAAAAAAAATAGTATGGGTTGAGCAAGGGAGTACCGGTTGGAGACTGGGCCTTATCCAGGCCACATGGCTTCAAGGGGCTTAATTCATTCTCTTAGACTTTAGGTCCAGAGTTCAGAGTGATAAAAAGACAAAGGGCTGGGCGGTGGTGGCGCACGCCTTTAATCCCAGCACTTGGGAGGCAGAGGCAGGTGGATCGCTGAGTTCGAGGTCAGCCTGGTCTACAGAGTGAATTCCAGGACAGCCAGGACTACACAGAGAAACCCTGCCTCGAAAAATCAAAAAAAAAAAAAAAAAAAAAAAGACAAAGGAGTGGGTCAGCTGCATGTAGTTAATTAGGACATAACAGGCAATTGGTTATATATTTTTATAACTTATGCACCTTGGTTAAGATAACAGCAATCTCTATATTCTTTACCAGTTAACAGACAATTAAAATATTTGTTAAAATGGCATAGGTTTATTCCTAGGCCTGAGAACATGTTTCCTAGGCCAGTATGATGAAGACATTGTACTTAAGATGGCTAAACTCAAACAGCTGTCTCTTTACAAATCATCCCTTAAATATCTGGCGTCATACACCAGTTTACAAAAGAAGCTGTTCAGCTCTAGGGAAGTCCCTGGCTCCCCTAGGAACTGGGACTTTGAATTTTGTTTCACCCTATGATTAAATGGAGTCTGAAAACAAAATGGTATTCCTCAGAATAAGTCTTTTGGCTCGTTCCCAATAACATACGGAGCTACAGTGTCTCGAGTAGTTATCCAAAAGGAGGTACGTGCAACAGGTACGACCAAAATGCTTTCTGTTTTATCCTTGGATTTCATGCACAGGCTGAGTGAGTTGCTCTTGGCGCAGTGCCTGCCTATTGAGAATCTTCTCACCATTGACATATCCCCTGTGGGACGTTTCTTTTGTCGTCAATTTTTGCCAAAGTGAAGACACAAAATGGGAGTGTCTGGTCCTTTTGTAGCTGCTAGGATTAAAGGCTAAATTAGCAACTATATGGGTGTGATATTAAGAAGTAGGAAAAACTCTAACAAAAAAAATACTAATACATAAATGGAATCAAATATATACGATAATTGTTACCTGGGAACTTTAAATAGATAGAAAATACCCCTAAACAGAGAATCAGAGAATTTAAGAATTGTGGTAGTTTGGGTGAAAATGTCATCCATGAGCTCTTATGTTTGAATTCTTGGTCCTCAGTTAGCGAAACTGCTTGGGCTGGTTTAGGAGGTATGACCTTATGGGAGGAAGTATGGCACTGGGGGCAAGCGTTGAGGTGGCAGAATCCTCATTCTTCTTGCTTCTGGCTCAAGATATGAGCTCTCGTCTACTCTTAGCATCCAGTGCCTGGTGCCTGCTGTCTCTACACCACCATCATGGCTTCTAAACCTCTGGAACTGTTAGCCGGCATAAACTTTTCCTTCTATGAGTTGCCTTGGTTATGATGTTTTATCACAACAATACAAAAATAAGTGATATAGGAAGTAAGTAAGTAAGATTTGTGGGATTAAAAATGTTGTAAGAAGGCCAGGCGGTGGTGGCGCACGCCTTTAATCCCAGCACTTGGGAGGCAGAGGCAGGCGGATTTCTGAGTTCAAGGCCAGCCTGGTCTACAGAGTGAGTTCCAGGACAGCAGGACAGCCAGGGCTACACAGAGAAACCCTGTCTCGAAAAACCAAAAAAAAAAAAAAATGTTGTAAGAAAATCCTGAATTCTTATCCAATCTTGTTGCTGACATCACGACTGTTGGATGGTATTTATTTAAATGAAGCAAGCAATAGCATCCGAGTCTATAAGGATATGTAGGCTCGGAAATTTTTTTCGGTTTGTAGAAGAAGGTCAAATTTCCAACACTGAGATACGTACCACTTCGTGATTCATATTTAATCCCTGTTTCAAAAGACATTCATTTCATATGTGAACAAAAAATCAGGTTCACAGACATTGAGTGTAGAAAATGGACTTGGCTCATGTTTGTAATTTTAACAGTCCAGATGATAAGGGATATGATCCCTTGTTTGTCTTGCAGAGTATATATGGAAAGGCAGCCATTCTTGCATAGATACCATGTTATGTAAGGGATTCTAGATGAAACTGGCAGTGAGTATTTTGAGTTTTTTGACTTTTTATTTAGTATTATTGGTTTGCCTACTGCATATTTTCTTAGATTTATATAATTTTATATGTAAGAGTGTTTTTCCTGCATGCATGTATGTCCACATGTGTTCACTGCTCATGGAAGTCAGAAGCAGGTGTTGGATCCTTTCCAGCCGGAGTTACAGATCATGTTCAATAAACAGAGCCTGCAAGAAATTTAAAAAAAGAGAGAGATGTAGCTTACGGATAATGCATGCCTGGTTGAAGGTACCAATTGCCTTTGTTTCCAGAAATACTGATCCTACTTTCTGTACAATCCTGCTCTCTGTACAAAATTTCTACAGCAATATTAATACATTTTGATAGGACTGGAGGTTTTAGCCCTGCTATTCCTCCAAGGAGTTGTTTCAGTTTACCAAAATAATTCATTTGGGTCTTTTGAGTTTTATCACTTTTATTTCTTAGTTAATTGATTTTGTTCTCAATGCAAGCTGTGTATGTTTCTCTATTTCATTTCTTAGGATCTCACTCCTTCAGAGAACGTTCTAGGCTCTTACTCCATTTTTCTGCCTTCAACCTCTGTGTGTGTCATGAAAAGTGAAGTGAGCTTCTTGTACATAACTGTATACTTGGGACTTGCTTCCTAATCCATTGTGTTATTCTATATGTACCAATCAGAAACTTTAATTCATTTATACCTAAAAAATTATCAATAAGTAAAGCTTTATTACTGTCCCTTTGCAAATTATTTCCTGGTTTTTCGGTGGTTCATCTTTCTCTCTCTTACAGTCCTTGTGTCTAAATGACTTCCTGGAGTATTTTGAGTTTTTTGACTTTTTACTTAGTATTATTGGTTTGCCTACTGCATATTTTCTTAGATTTATATAATTTTATATGTAAGAGTGTTTTTCGTGCATGCATGTATGTCCACATGTGTTCGCTGCTCATGGAAGTCAGAAGCAGGTGTTGGATCCTTTCCAGCCGGAGTTACAGATGCTTATGAGCCACCATGTGGGTGTGGGGAACGGAGCCTGAGTCCTCTGCAAAAGCAGCAAGTGTTCTTAACAGTTGAGTAGTCTCTTCAATTCCACTACAGATTTTTGCTTTTTGATCTCACAATGCTTACAGAAATCCATCTGGATTAAAACCAAAGTACTTTGAAATGATAAGGCAATAAGATCATGAAGATAAGTAAGAGGGAGAAAATATACTCAAAGGCTATATTTGCATCTATTCCTTTCTATTCTTTGTTTTCTTTAAAAACAATACTGACACTTGAACCCAGTTTCACATTACTAAAAAAATGCTTTTTCATTCTTGAATCTTATTTATCTTTTATCTTTGAGATAATCTCTCATTATTATATTGCCCAAGTTTGACTCAGTGTTGTGGTCTAGGAATCGCTCCACAAACTACATGGACACTGATCTCAGTCAGACAGGGATGGTTTGATCAGACCAGGACCACAAAAAGGAATAACCTAATTGTGGTGCTGGTCTGCTCTCAGGGCAAGCTTTTTATAGGAAAAACCAGATTTAAAAGTTTAAAAGAAGGGGAACAGTACTGCACTTTGGCTTACTAGACAAAGTGTTATCAGCTAACCTTTAAGCTGATTGGTCCTGAGTGAAGTAAAAAGAGGGGTGGTGGATGGGTGGTTAACAGGAATTTCAGGACATTGGGATAACAGAGCATGAATAATAAAATGATAACTTTTTGGATTATTAGTAGCATTCTTTAGTGTTAGTCACAAAAACTACAATTGTAAGACCCGGGGAAAAAAAAAAAAAAAAAAAACGAGGGTGCCCCAGCACCCCATGCCTCGGAAGGTGACGCCCAAATCACTCATGAGAAACAGTCTTGATGCAACAAAAGGATTTTTATTCCAGAGGCTCTGGGGTTCACAGCTGTACACCACGCAGGTGTAGAGGACTGTGAGCCACGAGTGCAGAATCCGGTGCACAGCTTTTATAGGTTTACAACAAAACCCCGTATATCACAAACCAATCATTCCTTAGCATCGAGAGCCCAAGCAGTGTGAGTCAATTGATATGTACCACTCCATAGCTTCTAAGCCAATCAGTTTAAATTATCCAAGCCCGCCCTCCGAGGACAAATCAGTTTCCTATAGAAGCCAGATAGCAACTAGTTAGCTCATTTCCTGTTATGCATTTCCTGTTACGGGGTCAGGGTCACGTATTCAAGGCCCTTTTGCCTAGTTCCTAACAAAGAGAAAGAGCGGCTCAAGGAATTTGACCTTTTGCCTAGTTCCTAACAAAGAGGGCTCAAAGAATGTGACCTTTCACCTAGTTTCTAACAAAGACCCGGCTAAACTTCTGACTTTTTGGGGTTATTTAAGAGATAGGCACAGGGATTTTTAGGCTGTAATTCTCATCCTTTCACAATGAGCTCATACCCAGGTGTAGGAGGTTCTGCCTGGTAGTCAGCTCTGACTCAAGCCATAACACTTTATATTGACTTTTAACTTGGGTCCTACATAAAGCTTTGTGGAATTCCAATGACCAACAAAGCTCAAGATGTACAGAACAGAACAGAACAGAACAGAACAGAACAGAACAGAACAGAACAGAACAGAACAAGATGTGTGATCAGCATGACCTTGCTCTGGCAGGCATGTTACAGCAATAGCTGGCAGGCATGGAACAAAATGGCTACAGCTGTTCTGAGGTGTGTGTCATATTACAATATTCCCCACTTTGAATTTGTTCCAGTGAGTGAAATCATTGACTTTTTTTTTTTCCCTCTGAGGCCAGGGGAACGGGCTAAGCAAATTTTTATATTGGCATTTTGTTGTTTTTGACTAAGTTTAGGCTTTCTTTCTTTCTCTTTCTTTCTTTCTTTCTTTCTTTCTTTCTTTCTCTCTCTCTTTCTTTCTTTCTTTCTTTCTTTCTTTTTTCTTCTTCTTCTTCTTTTTTTTTTTGGCAGTAGAGAAGCCGAGCTGTTTAATTACTTCCTTGGATGGACTCAAGGATGTAGCTACTCCTGAACAACTCACACTTGGGAGCAACCTAGAGTGGCTAGAAGCAAGCAGCCCCTTGAGCCAGAGGGTGAGGCAGGATAAATTATACCTGAATGGTCAGCAGAGAGATGGCATTGTTCACCTAGGGCTATGTATAAACCTCCTTGTTATGTAGAGAGAAGGTCAAGCCCTCTTCTGTTCTGTAATATGACTTGAGCTGATGAATGAAGAGAAGTCAAATGACTAATTAATTTTTCAATTTTGACAAGTCTTGATCAATTTGTTGACTTAAATATTTGAAATTTTGATTTCCTTTAAAAAATGCTGCTGCTCTCATATTGGCATGTAGAGAGCCGTATTGGGGTGCCATGCCACCTGGCAGGAACTTGACATTGACCAAGGTGAAGTTCCTCTCCCAGCCTTTGTGCAGGAATTCCTGTGCTAGCCACTACCCCTTCACCTGGGGTGGAGCGCTCAGACCAAGGTGAAGCTCATTGTTCTCCAAAGACCTGCAGTTTCCTGAGAGGCACTAGACACCTGACACTAGCCACCTGCAGAGCAAAGAAACAGGTTCTGCAAGAGTTTCCATCTTTGGGGGAAGGGTCTTTCCCCCTCCTATATATATTTGGAGACGCCCATTAAACTTTGAGCCTTGATCAGGAAATTTGTCTTGGCTTCATGTTTCTCTCGCCACTCTGTTCTATTCCCAGCTTTCCTTCCAGGTAACTCAGTAACCCATTCGATGTAACTGTGGGCAGTTACATTGGCAGACCCTGCTATACCCATGCCTAACAGTATTGAGGCTGCTCTGGCCATCAGCAATCGGTATTAAAGATCTTTCTGTTCCCAGCTTCCTTCTCCAGAATAATAGTATACCTGAAGCAATAGATATATAAGAAAAAGTCAGAAGGTTCATTGAGGGTAAAGGGACCAATGCAGGGAGTTAGGCCCAAGGCATACACAAACCAAGTGCCTTTTAGAGGCCCTAAATAGTAAGGGAAAACTCCTGCAGTTAACAGCTGTATGTTTTACTGTTGATGGTACAGAGGCTCTGATATCTTGCATGAGCCTGTGTATAAGCAGAGGCCTTGTCCTTCCTTGCTCAGGGAGAGGGTTTGCCATTCTGTTGGGACTGGTGATGTCTAAGACCCTGTCACTGGTGACCTGGAATCATTATCAGTCCTGAACAAGAAGGGTTTCCTGTTTAAGCTGCAATAGCTTTTCTGACTACGGATCATTGTTCTTTCTGTGACAGATTTTTATAATTCCTCTAATGCACTCCAGATGACTGTCACAAACTAACCTGCAGCTTTCCTGACAAGTCCTCACTCTCTCTCCTGCTAAGAGCTGTAGCCTGTTTCTGTTTGATTTTAAAACTTCTGCTACCATATCCGTAATTTCCATCCCGAGATTCATAGCTACCATAAGGATGCCTGAACTCTTTTCATCATAATTGCCCCACTTCATGGGTCCATAATTTGATTGCTATTGTCTATTATAATTTCTAAAGTCATTAGAGTTTCCATCATTATTATAGTTATTTTCATTAAAATTTCCTCCTTTATTGTAACCATCACATACTAATAAAGATATTTTAATAAAATATATAACAAATCCCCAAATTCCCATAGCTTTACACATTTGAATAATTTTTAAAAAGTTGTTTTTGCAAAATCAAAACAAAGTGTCTTTTAAGAGAGTGAAGTCATACATAGAGTATAGCTATAATTTTTGGACAGAAAAACTAATAACCCTAATTTTAGAAGACAAAAAAATCTTTAGACAGTTTAAACAGTCCACTCTTTCTAAAATCAATATCAAGCACAATATTTTGTTGTTAAAAGTCTGACTGCCAGCAAGAAAAGTTCTTGTGTGATTGCATGAAGGTGCAGCTTTAATAGCTCATTAAAGAAGCATTGTTTTAAATCCCATCTTTTGTAAGTCTGATCTTTTAGGACAGGACTTGCATAAAAATATTATCCCAATGTAAAGTACCTGTTCCCTGGGTTGGCTCATGCCATGTGTTTTTGCACAGACCCGGTACACAACTGGGTTATTTCTTTTTGTGGTCCTGATCAGTATTAGGGTAAGCATTCAATAAACCATCCCTGTCTGACTGAGATTGGAGTTCATGTGGTTTGTGGAGTGACTCCTAGACCACAACATTCAGATTCATGATAATGTCGCAGCTTCCCAACTGCTAGACCTAATGTCATGGATCACCATACCTGGATGGTTTTAATTTATTTATTAGTATACATTATTTATATATAAGAATGGTCCATTATGACATATTCATACATATACATAATGTATTTCAGTCATTCTTATCCTCATTACCTTGTTAACTCTTTGGTTTCCCCCCCTCACCCCACGCCTATTAATCCCCTTCTGCTTCCCAACTAGACCCTCTTTTACTTTCATGTCATTTTCTGGTGACCCAATCAGTTTTATTAGGATTGTTTATACTGTAAGTAAGAGTCTGTTTATGGGGTCATGGGCACCATGCCAATGGATTTGCCCTTGAGGAAAGTGTCTCTCCTTCATTAATTGTTATGAGAAGATCACTCTTGGAGAGCTGGGAACCCATGAATTATTCCTTCTTCCCACTGCAGGGTGTTGATGGGCAATGGTCTTGTGCAGATCCTGTGCAGACAGTTGCAGCTTCTTTGAGTTGCATGCAATAGCCACACGATACCCAGAAACCAGTGTTTCCATCCTCCTCCTACTTATCTCTTACCATCATATTTCCCACCCTTCATCTTCAAAGCTCTCTGAACCTCAGAAAATGCCTCTGTTTTGATTGCACATTTCTGTAAAAGTAACTTTTATTCTCATGTTGTAATTTTTTGAAAGTCAGCTTTGACATTCAGGAGTAAGTGAGCAAGGCTGCATGTGGTGTCAGGGACAAGGTGAAAAAGCTAATAGGTCCCTTTTCATCTGCTGGGGCCAGAGCTTATAGCTTCTGGCAATTGACATTCTTTCACAATTCTGGGGCCAGAGTTGATGGCTTCTGGCAATTAACTCTCTCTTGCCATTAATTAACTCCTGCTGATAGCAGTTGGGGATTAGAAAAAGAAACAAATACTTGGGGCTAGCAAGAAACTCTGAAGTCTTAACTTTTAAGAGGCTGGCAAGAAAGAAAATAATAGAAAGTCATTCTCTCTCTCTCTCTCTCTCTCTCTCTCTCTTTCTCTCTCTCTCTCTCTCTCTCTCTCTCTCACACACACACACACACACACACACACACACACACACACACATTTGGTGGATGGAGCAGAGCACCACGGCCACACTTGATTATTTTTCTCAGCCATTTTATAGGGGAACAGGGGCAAGGAAGAGGGCTTATGGAACTTTCAGGGAAAGGGTTATCTAGCATTTTATAGCTTCTTAATCATCTTACTGATAAGGTCCTATACAAAAGGGAGTTATAGCAGGAAGTTGATAATAAGTTCAAAGCAGTGTTTCATTCCGTAAGCGCATTATAAGTTCAAAACAACAGTTTCACATGGCCTTGCTTTATCAAGGTGCACACCTGTGGTCTCATCCTTGGACCTCACCTAGAATGTTGTCCCTTGATCATTAATTTGTCTAAAGCCTATTTTTCTTCCTAGTGCAACTTATGTGCTTGTGATAGAGAACTCTATTTGCAGTTTTTAATTCTACAGGGGGCTTAACATTACTTGAATTAATTCAAAAGTTCTATAAAATCATTATCAAGAATTGTGAAATCGCTAGGGTGGTGGTGGCACGTGCCTTTGATTCCAGCACTTGGGAGGCAGAGGCAGGTGGATTTCTGAGTTCAAGGCCAGCCTGGTCTACAGAGTGAGTTCCAGAACAGCCAGGGCTACACAGAGAAATCCTTTCTCAGAAAAAAAAAAAGAAAAGAAAAGAAAAGAAAAGAAAAGAAAAAAGAAAAGAAAAACACAAAAACTCAGGAGAAGACAGGTGCTGGCGAGGATGTGTAGAAAGAGGAACACTCCTCCACTGCTGGTGGGGTTGCAAGATGGTACAACCACTCTGGAAATCAGTCTGGTGGTTCCTCAGAAAACTGGGCATGACACTTCTGGAGGACCCTGCTATACCACTCCTGGGCATATACTCAGAGGATTCCCCAGCATGCAATAAGGACACATGCTCCACTATGTTCATAGCAGCCTTATTTGTAATAGTAATAGCCAGAAGCTGGAAAGAACCCAGATGTCCCTCAACGGAGGAATGGATACAGAAAATGTGGTATATTTACACTATGGAATGCTACTCAGCAATTAAAAACAATGAATTCATGAAATTCTTAGGCAAGTGAGTGGAACTAGAAAAATATCATCCTAAGTGAGGTAACCCAATCACAAAAGAACACACATGAAATGCAGTCACTGATAAGTGGATATTAACCCAGAAGCTCTGAATACTCAAGAAACAATTCACATATCAAATGATTCCCAAGAAGAAGGAAGGAGAGGGTCCTGGTCCTGGAAAGACTCAATGCAGCAGTGTAGGGGAATACCAGGACAGGGAAACAGGAAGGGGTTGATTGGGGAACAGGGGCAAGGAAGAGGGCTTATGGGACTTTCAGGGAAAGGGTTATCTAGGAAAGGAGAAATCATTTGAAATGTAAATAAAGAATATATGGAATTTAAAAAATAAACAATCAAGCCAGTAAAAAAAGAAAGAAAGAAAGAAAGAAAGAAAGAAAGAAAGAAAGGAAGAAAGAAAGAAAAAGAAAACTCTAAGAAATCAAGTCTTGGAATCTCAGTTTCTTGAAAAATACAGAACTGTTCTTGGATTATGCATTTGTGTCCCTCCCAGTTGCAGTGGATATTAGAGAGTTTACTTCAGATTATTTATTACAACTGGCTACTGTTAGGATTCTTCTAAGCTCCACCCAACAGTTACCTGGCAATAGCCAGGTTGGTCTGGCCCACTATAAAAGGGACTGCTTGCCCCTCCTCTCTCTCTTATCCTCTTGTTTTCTTGATCTCTCTTGCCCTTTGTGCTCTTCCCTTTCCCCTTCCCTCTCCCCATCATTCCAGTGGTCGAGGCCAGCCTTTGCTTCTCTCCTCTCTCCTCTCTGCCTTTCTCTGCCTCTACTACTCTCTTAATTCCCCTCGGCATGCCCTGAATAAACTTTATTCTATACTATACCAACAGCTTCTGTTATTTGTTAATATGCCTGTATGGAAAAATCTGTTTTGCCATGTGTGGCTTGCACTTGCGATTGGACACCTTTCTCATATGACTCCTCCTAACACTCAGAGTATATATTGTCTGATGCTTTGGATAAGACTTTAGTCTGTCTCATTTATGGTTCCATTCTACCAGGTCCCACCACCTTTAAAGCAGTACACATCTCAATAAAGGGTGAGACCTAGATACCCAATCTATGCCAGACTTTGGGTTGGCTTGATTGTTTGCCTAGTTCTTACAACTTAATCAAGTTATTATATTTTTATTTTTGCACATTGACTTTTCAGATATATTTTTCTAAAAAATATAATTGAGATTTTGACAGCAGTTGCACTGAATTTGGAAGAACACATTGACAACTTAACAAACCTAAGCCTTCCAACTCTTTAACACAAAATATGTTTTCACTTATTTGTTTCATCTTTAACAATTTTCTAAAACAGTTTTACAACTTTTCAAGTGATGTCTGAACTCCTTGGTTACATTTACTTATTAAAATGTTGGATTTTTTTTTTGCCTGTCTTCCTGGTCCATGGGGCACAGTCAGCAGAGGTGAGCTGCATAGTGTTTCCCTGTTCCTGGATTCATTGCCTTCCTTCCAAGGAAGCCTGCAAGGCTATACCCCTCCTCACTAATCCCCTGACTGCCTTGTCTGCCAGCAGAGGTGAGCTGTGCTCTATCTCACCTAAGCTTCATTGGCAGGCCCACAGCTCTGCCTGCCTTCCTGAGGAGGCCTGTGAGACCCCGGAATATGCAGTTCCACCTGGGGCACAGCCAGCAGAGGTAAGCAGCATGCTGTTTCCTAAGTTCTGCCTGTCTCCATGAGAGGTCCTGTCAGCATCAGTGTACTGGTTGGTTTTGTGTGTCAACTTGATACAGGCTGGAGTTATCACAGAGAAAGGAGCTTCAGTTGGGGGAGTGCCTCCATGAGATCCAGCTGTGGGACATTTTCTCAATTAGTGATCAAGGGGGAAGGGACCCTTGTGGGTGGTACCATCTCTGGGCTGGTATTCCTGGGTTCTATAAGAGAGCAGGCTGAGCAAGCCAGGGGAAGCAAGCCAGTAAGGAACATCCCTCCATGGCCTCTGCATCAGCTCCTGCTTCCTGACCTGCTTGAGTTCCAGTCCTGACTTCCTTTAGTGATGAACAGCTGTGTGGCAGTGTAAGCTCAATAAACCCTTTCCTCCCCAACTTGCTTCTTGGTCATGATGTTTGTGCAGGAATAGAAACCCTGACTAAGACAATCAGGAATATCCAGTTAACACCAGGGACAATTAAAAAGCTAAAGGCCAGTGTAAGAACAATCAACAAGAGCCAGGACAATATGGGATTACCAGAACCCAGCCATCCTACAGCAGCAAGCTCTGGATATCCTAACACAGGTGAAGCAGAAGAAAATGACCTTAAATCTAATCTTATGAAGATGATAGGGCCTTTAAAAAGGAAGTGAATGAATCCCTTAAAGAAATATAGGAATCAATAAAATATAGTATACCCCCAATCCCACTCATCTCATTACATTACTTTGCATCTATCATCCAATCTTCCAACTACCCTCAAAAAGAAAATAGAAATAAAAAAAAAAACATACAAAGTAAAAAAGGGAAGAATTATGGGAAAATACAATCAAATAGGTAAAGGACATGATAGGAGCAATAAAGAAAACACAAACTGAAGGAATCCTGGAGATGGAAAATCTACGGAAGAGAACAGGAACAACAGATGCAAGCAGCACCATCAGAATACAAGAGATGGAGGAGAGAATCTCAGGTGTAGAAGATAGAATTGAAAAAAATCGATATATTGGGCAAGGAAAATGATAAATCATGTTCATGATACAAAACATCCAAGAAATCTGGGACACTATGGAAATCTAAGAAAGGACTAGAATAAGATTCCCAGTTGCAAGGCTCAGAAAATACTTTCAACACAAAGATACACAGATACAAAGATAGGCACTTATAAGTGGCAATTAGCCATATGAATATATGGTTAATTGCCATATAGGATAACCGTGCTACAATTCACAGACTCAAAGAAGCTAAGAAACAGGGAGGGCCCAAGGGAGGATGCTTCAATCTCACTCAGAAGGGGAAATAAAGTAGACACTGAGGTGCATGCATGGAGGAAACTGGGTGGAAAAGCAGATAGGGAGAGGAACAGAAGTGTGGATAGGGTGTGGTTTGGGATTAAGAGGGCTGGGAGAGAAGAGAAATCGGTGTGGGGGGAACCCGTGGAACAAGCTAGAGGCCTGGGATGAGGGAGGCTTCTGGAAGGACATGGGGGTGGCCCTAGCTGAAACTCCTACCAGTGGGGGATATGGAGAGTGAAATGGCCACCTCCAGTAGCCAGGCAGGACTTCCAGTGCATGAAAAGGCACATCAACTTGCCCACAAATCTTCAATCCAAAATTTTCCCTGCCTACAAGCTGTGTAGGGATAAAGATGGAACAGAAATTGAGGGAATGGCCAACCAATGACTGGCCCAACATAAGACCTAACTCACTGGAGAAAGCCAACCCCTGATGCTATTTGTGATACTCTGCTATTTTTGCACACAGGAGCCTAGCACAACTGTCATCTGAGAGGTTTGGTCCAGCAGCTGATGGAAACAGATGTAGAGACCCACAGCCAAACATTAGGCAGAACTCAGAGAGTCTGGTGGAAGAGTATGGGGGGAAAGATTGAGGGAGTCAGAGGGGCCAAGAACACCACAAGAAAACCTATCGAAACAGCTAACCTGGGCCCATGGGGGCTTACAGAAAGGGACCCATGAACTAAAAGGCTGCATGTAAGGGACCTAGGCCTCCTACACATATGTAGCAAATGTACAGCTTAGTCTTCCTGTGGGTCTCCTAACAGTTGGAGTGGAGGCTGTCTCTGACTTGGACTCTGTTGCCTGCCTTTGGATCTCTTTCTCCTAGCTGGGCTTCCTTGTCTGGCCTCAGTGGGAGAGGATGCACTGAGTCGTGATGTGACTTGATGTGCCAAGACAGGTTGGTATGGGGTTGGGAAGTTCCCTTTTCTGGGGAGAAAGGGAGGGGGGAAAGGGTGGGACTGGAAGGAGAGGAGGGACAGGGGCTTTGATTGGGATGTAAAATGAATAAATAAACTAATAGATCAAAGAAAATAAAAATAAAATATAAGCAGAAGGTGTTTTTTCTTTCTATCATAAATTTAATCATTTTAATTTCCTTTCTAGATTGCTTTTCATTGATACAGAAACAACTGATTCTTATGTGTTGATTTCATATGCTGCAATTTTTGTTTTTATTGTTTTTTTGTTTTATTGTATGCTATGATATTTTTGTAGAAATCTGAAAATCTGCAAGAAACGAGCCCCTTCCATTATTAGTTGTTTTGGTTTTACTGCTATGGTATTTAGAGTGTTGGTATATCAGGTCATCTTTCTGCAGTAGTAATATTACTTTTTCTTTCTAGCTCAAATGATTTTTGTTTCTTTATCATATCTACTTGCTCTGGCAACACTGAATTTCCTTTTATTTGGAATGCCTCAATGTCTCCCTTGTTTCAGAAGAATAGTTTTTCTTGATGTAAAATTCTCCACAGACTTTGTATTATTTGTCTAAATATGTTATTCTAATTTTTCTGGCCTCCATGGTTTCTACAGAAAAATCCACTTTGTCTTTGATAGATGATAATGTGTTGTGGGATCTGCCTCTGTTATGGGATCCACCGGGCGGTGGTGGCACACGCCTTTAATCCCAGCACTTGGGAGGCAGAGGTAGGCAGATTTCTGAGTTCAAGGCCAGCCTGGTCTACAGAGTGAGTTCCAGGACAGCCAGGCCTACACAGAGAAACCCTGTCTGGGGTGGGGTGAAGTGGTGGAACCCAAGTGCTGGCAACTCCTAAATTACTTAATGTCAGTTCTTCTTAATTTTTTTTGTATTTTTCAGACTGAAAAATTCCTGCCTTCAAGTTAAATTAGGCTACTCCTTCCTCCTGTTAGAGCCCTACTGTTAAACTTTCCTTTACCTAGAATTTGCTCTGTCCTAGGCTGGCCTTGAACTCAGAGATCTGCTTAACTTTGCCTCCTGGGATTAAAAGCTTGTACTACCATGCCTGGGCACAAATTTAGCTGTGCTGAATGTTGCCCCAAGGTCACCACTCCCTTAATTCAATTTAATATCCTTGAATTCATCTCCATTTCACTTCCTAGAACCTCTTTAATACTTAAACTATATATTTTGTATTTTTCCTTTTTTCCGGCTTGTTCAAAATGTTCTTTGTCAGACTTAGCCAGAGAACAAAGTCTCTGTTGGGCTTTTAGGAGACTTCCTTTGTAGATGCAATTAATATAAATCTCTTTACCTTAGCCCTAGGCAGTCTCTTCAGACAATGGCAAAAAGCAGCCAGCCATGTTCTTCACCAACATCACAAAAACAGTCTCTCGGCCACATATTAAAGTTCTTCTCCACTTAAAACTCTTGGGCCAGCAGGCCTACACAGTTCAAATGACCTCAGTACCACTGTCTTCCATATCCCTACAAGACTGGCCCATTAAGCCCCACTTAAAGCATTTCACTGTGCCAAAGTCCCAAAATCCAAATTCTTCCAAACAAAAGCATGGTCAGGCCTATTATAGTAATACCCCAGCCTCTGGTACCAACTTCTGTATTAGTTAGGGTTTTACTGCTGTGAACAGACACCATGACCAACGCAAGCTTTGGGGCTGGCTTACAGGTTCAGAGGTTCAGTCCATTGTCATCAAGGCAGAAGCATGGCGGCATTGAGGCAGGCATGGTGCAGGAGGAGCAGAGAGTTCTATGTCTTTTTCCAAAGGACGCCAGGAACAGACTGGGCATGCTCAGGCATCTAGAAGGAAGATCTCCAAGCCCACACCCATAGTGACACACTTCCTCCAACAAGGCCACACCCTCTAAGAGTGCCACTCCCTGGGAGGAGCATATACAAACTATCACAGTATGTATATATGTGTGTGTGTGTGTGTGTGTGTGTGTGTGTGTATTTAGACTGGTTTACAGAATATAGGCTGATATTCCAACAATGGCTGAATGAATGGAGGAAAGGGAAATAATCTGGTAATCACTTAGTCTCTGACACTGGATGCCTCAGTCCCAAACCAGTGCTGGATGCTTTGAGCTCCCAGGTGAAGTTTTGGCATTCAGTTTGTTTAAAAGGCAAAAATGTAGTCTAATATCAGGAGGACAGCAGCAACTACAGATGTATACCAATTATCACAATGAACAACACAAGGAAAATCCTTTTTCAAAAATGTGATCAGAAATTCACAGGTAAATGGATAGAATTGAAAATAACCATTATGACTGAGGCAACCGAAACCCAGAAAGACAGATATCTCATGTTTTCTCTCATATGGAGATGTTAGCTTTTTAGCTTTACGATATATGTTTCATTTCAAATACCCATAGAGGTTAGGAAAGTATGAATGTGCCCTGGGGAAGAAGGGAATCTTTTAAGAAAGGGAAATTGAATATAGTGGTATAAAGGGGAAAAGGATTGTGCTGATGTCGCATGCCTTTAATCCCAGCCTTAGGGAGTCAGAGGTTTGGGAATCTCTGGGAGTTTGAGGCCAGTTTGGTCTGTATAGCCAATTCTAGGACAACCAAAGATACATATCGACCAGTCTGTGGAACTTAAGAGGGGGTAGAAAAGTGGTAGGAGTCAGAGGTGGGGAGGAATGTAAGAAGACAGTGTTTCCCAGACACAACAGGGCAGTGCTGCCACAAACTCCCAGCAGCTGTGACAGCATTCGTAATACCCGTGAAAGCTCAAGACAGACAAAATAATCCCAGCATGGAGGGATAAAAGTAGCCATGAAGTCCCACTCCTAGCTGAGGAAATAATGGCATTAGACAACTGCTGGGAGAGGGGGAGCTGTGTTTGCTTTAATGGTGTGAACCCCTGGTATAACGACCACACTGGGGTAGGCCTTCCGTCCAAAAGTAGTAGGCAAATGCAAACATGTCTTGTTGGGTTTAAGAAGGGGATGGGGGAGAAGGAAGTTAGGTGAGTAAGGAGGTGGTGCTGGATCTGGGAGGAGTCAGTAGAGGAGGGTGTGGAATATTATCAAAATGCATTCCATGACATTCTCAAAGAATAAATAAAAACATTAACAAAATGTAATCAGTCCAGGCACGGTGACCTTTAGTCCCAAGAGGGATTAAACTCAGGAGGCACAGGCAGGAGGATCTACCAGTTCTGGGTAACTTGGTCTCACAGTGAGTCTAAATTAGCTAGTGTATATAGTAATATCTCATCTCCAAAAAATTGCAGTAGAATTTTTTTTTTTGGTACTGGGTATTAAATCTAGGGCATGTACATGCTAGGCAAATAATCTACTTCTGAGCTACATTACCAGTCAAAGGATAAGAAATTCTTCATTATATTCCCAGCAAATACAGTGTTTTCTTATCAGGTAAGCTCTTTAAAGTGATTCATTTAAGAAGAAATTGGGTTTTTTTGGATAATTCTTTTAAAGGCCTTTCATATTTCACTATGGATGAAGTCCAAAATCCTCCCAAATATCAGCACCATATACTAGATCCCTACATTGTTATGTCTTTAAACCTTTTTTTCATGTATATGTCTGTAGTATTTTATTTTATACATTCTTTTTTATAGTATCAACAAATAAATTTGAACTCTACCTGGACTGATTTAAGGAAGTGCTAATATCTTGATTATTGTCTCTTAAACTCTATGAATCAATTTTTCTCTACAATGCAATGCTCCTTATTATCTGTATTGTGAAAATACGAAAAATTTAATGTTTTGGTATATTCTGCATAGCCTTATAGTATTTGTCCTAGTGTCTTTTTCTGGGGAGACTGGGAGCACATATGTAGACATTCTAGTCAACGTTGTACTAAGGACTTATTTATTAGGATTTTGTAGGGCTGGGAATCAAACTTACACATGCTTTTTCTTGTAATAAGAAAGAAGAACACTCTACTATATCTAGAATATGTACATCTACAAATTTGGAATCATTTGATAGAGATGTCTACTACATCTGGCTCTTACAATCTTTACACCTGCTCTTCCACAATTGTCCCTGATTCTTGGGAGTACAGGATTTGATATAACTGCACCACATAGAAGTGCACACTCCACATTCTCTTATTCTCTGAATGTTGACCAGATGTGAGCCTCTGTATTAGTTGCCATCTCCTATTAAAAGCAGCTTCTATAATAATGGTGGAGAGATGCAGGAATCTATAGGTTTGAACAGTTTATTATTATGTTCATTTACCAGATAATAGTATTGTGTTCTTCCCTAGAGTCTAGGACCTACACATCCATGGATTTTTGGCATAGTAAATACTACTAGGCATGGGTTCCATCTTGTACGGTGGGTTTTATATCTAAGCAGAAATTGTTGCTTTATTCCTATAACAGTGCCACTATTTCGCCAAGTCAGCCATTATTGTAGATTCACAGCTGGGTAGTATGCATAGGACCTTCTAGCATGGAAGGAAACCAATGACAATGAAACTTGCTGGCCAGTATCAGCTTGAGTTCTCCATGTCCTGTGACTCAAGTATGTGGTTTCTTCAGCAATAGACTCTTACCATCAACTTCTGGATGGCAAAAACAAAAGCAGTGGTAATAGCCCTTATTGTTTGGGAGGGTCAATGGGACTCTGCTGTACACTGGACTCAGAGACTGTGACAGCAGACAGAAGACAGAAGACAGAAGACAGAAGACAGAAGACAGAAGACAGAAGACAGAAGACAGAAGACAGAAGACAGAAGACAGAATACAATCAAGCCAGACAGAATCTCAGCACAAAGGAGGAACAGGCTCATAATGTTCCACCCACTAGATCAAGGGCCACTGGGAACTGATGGTTTCTGGGTGAGAGTGAGTTTCTTCAGAGATTCAGCCCCAAGAGGATACCCATACTCTAGTACGTGACTGCACACATTAAATGGATTAAGGAAACTCACATGAAGTTGTGAGGGGAAAGTTATGGTGGAGAGGAGGGGATTGAAGGAATTAAAGGGATGAATTTGATCAAAACACATTACATGAATGTATGGAATTCTCAAATAATTAAAGGACTAGAACCTTTATTCATGGTTGACCATGTGGGATTCATATTGCTATTTCTTTCTTTTTTTTATTTTTGTTTTTTGTTTTTTGAGACAGGGTTTCTCTGTGTAGCCCTGGGTATCCTGGAACTCACTCTGTAGACCAGGCTGGCCTCGAACTCAGAAATCCACATGCCTCTGCCTCCCAAGTGCTGGGATTACAGGCGTGCGCCACCACTGCCCAGCTCATATTGCTATTTCTTAATGCTATGCATAATGCTATTAGCATTGCTTTTATCCATGTCTGTGATAGGAGCCTTTGTATCACAGCTCTTCTGTAAATAAAAGTATGTTTATGAACAGAGTTCCAGATGGGTGTCAAATACGCTTTAAGGCTACCGGAATGGTGAATGCAAGGAAAATTTATATTTTGGTCATATTTAAGCTTCCATATGTACTACAAGACTTTCTTCTTCTTCTTCTTCTTCTTCTTCTTCTTCTTCTTCTTCTTCTTCTTCTTCTTCTTCTTCTTTGGTTTTTTTTTTTTTGGATTTTTTTGTTTTGTTTTATTTTTTTTTTTCGAGACAGGATTTCTCTGTATGGCCCTGGCTGTCCTGGAACTCACTCTGTAGACCAGGCTGGCCACGAACTCAGAAATCTGCCTGCCTCTGCCTCCCAGAGTTCTGGGATTACAGGCATACGCCACCACCACCTGGCTACTACAAGACTTTCAAAAAGAGCATAGATGATCAGATAGACTAATGAGAGAGACTTTTCAACAGAAACATTATGTGTGTGAAACTGTGAAAGAATAAATAATTTAAAAGTATCTTTTTATCCCCCAAACAAAGCAAGCAAAGTTGTATCACTTGCTTTCACCATCCCACCATACAAAGTACTGCACTTTCATTGAATTATTTCATTCATAGAATTTGAGTGCTGTAATGTAGGAAGTTAATTGCATATGGTCATCTGGAACAGGGCATGAGGTAAACAGGCAAGGTCTAGAGTCAATGTAGAATGATAATTAAGTGGCTGAAATAAAACTGTGGGCATTTAGACTTTTTAATTGAGTTTAAAAGTAAAGCCTGAGAGCCACAAGGCCAGAAATGCTGGCACAGCTCTCATTCTCTTATCACTAATGTGCCCCTCCCCCATGCCTGGACCATCACCAGGCAGAAGCTTAAAGCTATTCCCAGTCTGAGCATTTGCCCACCCACCCAGGAGCTGGCTCAGAGCTCCCAGTTTATTCTAATGCCTTTTTTTCAGCCTAAAGATCTGTTTCCAGGCCCACTGTGTTCTGGTCAACATGGCAGAGTTACTGAGGTTAGATGATTGACACCTGTCGGGAAGCGAAAGCTCCATAAATAGTGGCGGAGTGAAGTTTAGCTGCCCTGGTATCTATGGTATCTCTCATCTTATGAACACTAAGACTGCAAACTGATGACACCCCAGGCTAAGGAGTTGATGGAGGGAGCTGCTATTTTGTAGCGGAGGAACAATCACACTGAAACTACCCACAAAGAATTGTCATTTGTGGGGCCAGAGAGATGGCTCAGAGCTTATGAGTACTGGATGCTTTTCTAGAGGACCCAGATTTTATTCTCAGCACTCATATCGTGGCTAACAAACATCTGTAACTCTAGTTCTAGGGGATCTGATGCCTTCTTTTGGCCTTCATTGGCAATGCACGCATGTGGTGCCCAAATGTACATGCAAATGAAACATCCATGCACATAAAATCAATCAATCAATCAATAAATAAATAAATAAATATTTTGAAGAGAATTTCCACTTCCTCAAATATAATAAGCTTTTGAGAAACTCTTAATATACTTAAAAACTCATCTCCTTTAACTTAATGTAGACTCTGTGTGTAAATAGGGAACAGTGAAATTTAGTTGGCAACAGATTTCCTTTTGCACTGGTGATTGACCAATATATGAGATATCCCTCAGCAATATATGAGATATCCCCCAGTGTAACACAGGAATGAATGAAGTGGCATTATAAAACATTAGAATCAGCCGGGCGGCAGTGGTGGCGCACGCCTTTAATCCCAGCACTTGGGAGGCAGAGGCAGGCGGATTTCTGAGTTCGAGGCCAGCCTGGTCTACAGAGTGAGTTCCAGGACAGCCAGGGCTACACAGAGAAACCCTGTCTCCAAAACAAACAAACAAAAACCCAAAAAACAAACAAAAAAACAAAAAAATTTAAAACATTAGAATCTTTCTCTTAAAGATATTCTTCCATGTTTCTTACACGCAGGAGGATGGTATGGTCTCTACTAGAACTTTTACCTAAACTGTGCTGAAGTAGTTGCAATTCAAGCTACCAGAGATGCCATCCTTTCTTCTCTCCTCCCCTCCTTTCTCCACCCTCTCATCCCTTCCTCCCTCTCCTGTCCTTTCCTCTCTTTCCCTCCTCTTACCCCCTCTCTCCCTTCCCCTCTCCTGTCCCTTTCTCCCCCATCCTTTCCCCTCCTTTCCTATCTTCTCATCTCCTTGCCTCTCCTTTTACCTTTTATCTTATTCCTTTTCATTTCTGTTTTGAGACAGAATTTCATATAGCCTAGACTAGTCTTCGTTTTAGTTAGATTTTTTTCTGTTGCTGTGATTAAACACCATAACCAAAAGTAACTGCGTAGGGAAAGGGTTTACTTCAGCTTAAAATTCCACATCAAAGTCCATTGTGGAAGAAAGGACAAGAACCCAAACAGGCAGGAACCTGGCTGGAGGCAGGAACTGAGGCAAAGGCCACAAAGGAGTGCAATAGGCTTGTTCTACGTGTTTTGTTCTTCCTGCTTTTCTATAGAATCCAGTACCATCCACCCTAAGGATAGCACTGCTTACAGTGATCTGTGCTTTCCCCCATGAATCATCAATCAAGAAAATGTTCCATAGGCTTGCCCACAGGATAATCTAGTAGTGATGTCTTATCAACTGAGATTCCTTCCTCATAAATCACTCTTGAACTTGCTGGGTAGCCAAGGCTGGCTTTGAACTCCCAATAACCTCTTGCCTCTACTTCCCAAGTGTTGGGATTTTAGGTATGTAGCAACATACCTGAGCATCTTATTTCCTTTACATCTTTTATGGATGAGATCACTAAACATTGCTGGCAGAATTACACTGCAGCTGATCCCTTGCTATGGAGAAGCCTTGTTGATTGTTTGCTAAATGTTTTATCAGGGTACTGGAGACATCTTGCATGTCTAGCAAAGTGTGAACTCTTTCCTGGGGAAGAAGTTCTACCTCCATACAATCAGGAAAATAGAGTACTCCTACTTGTCTACAGGGCATGCATTCTAAGATGCCTGAAACCATACATAGCACTGAGCCATATAAATAGATACTGTGTGTGTGTGTATATGTATATATATACATATATATGTATATATATAAAACCTATGATAAAGTATAATTTATAAATCAGATACAGTAAGAAATTAACAATGGCTTATATATCTTAGCAGCTTTAACGCATTTTTGGTTTGTTTTTAACAGTTGGAGGAAGATTCTACTTCTTCTGCACCCCTCAGGCAGTCACAGGGCTAGAGCTGCTTGACATCCCGCTCACTGCCCTTCCTCCCAGTCACCCCCTCCAACAATCCCCCATCCTCTGAGAGGGTGGGGACCCCTGGCATGACAAGTCTCTGCAGGGTTACTTGGCTCATTTCTTTTTCACCATAGAACTTTTAATTTTCTCTCGACTTTTGTGAATTTCTGAAGCTCTTTCTCTCTCTTTGAAGTAGTCTATTTTTTTCTATCCTGACTATTCTTGTGAACTCACATGAAGGTGACTTCTAGGTACAACATTTTTTCTAGAAGCCCCTTGTTGACTATCCAAAACGTTGGGTACTGATTTGAGTTTTCATGTGGGTGTATACAGCTGTAAAGTTTGCTCTGGGCCCTACTTTTATTTGTTTTGTCTCAAAATACTGCATATGTATGCACGAGTGTGGATAGGAGAGGATTTCAAAAGCAGAGAATGGAGGGATACAGATGGAAGAGGTAGAGAAGAGGCAAGAGGAACAGACAAGGAAATAGGGATGGAAAAATCTTGATTTAATGAAACGAGGCATGAAAGAATGGAAATTATTACTGATACTAAAGTGAGCAAAACCATAGGGCAATATTGTGAACAAATGTAACCTAGCAAATTAGGCAGTCTACATGAACTAGACAAGTGTCTAGAAAAGTATGCACTACCAAAACCTACTTTAAAAGGAATGAGAATCTGAACGGATCTGCAATAGTAAAGAGAGATAGCAGTGGTGATCACCATCCTTTCACAAAGCAACTCAAGCTTAGATGGCTTCCCTGATGAATTCTACCAGATATTTAAAGAACTAGTACCAATATTGTGTTTTCTCAGATATTAGGAAAAGGGATGCTTCCAAACTCGTTACATGGGCAGTGTTACTCTAACATCAACACAAACATATGCAAGAAAACAATGTTGAGCAGTGGTGCCGCATGTCTTGAATCCCAGCTCTGGGGAGGCAGAGGGAGGTGGAGCTCTGTGAGTTCACGGCCATCCTGCTCAACGGAGAAAATTCCAGGACAGCCAGGGATGTTACCCTGGCCAGGGAGAAACCCTGTCTTGAAACAAGACAAAAAGAAAAAAGAAAAAAAAGAAAAAGAAAACTGCAGGTCCTTTATGAAGATAGACACAAACGTCCACAGCAAAACACTCTCTCTGGTAGAAGATTATACACATGAAAAATGGTATTAGACTCAGGAATATAGTTCCACAATATCAACTAACTCTAATGTAATAAAGTAGTTCTAAATTAATAGAAAAGCAAGAAAACCATATGATTATCCTAATAGATGGGGAGAAGGTATTTCAAAAACCCTTTTATGGCAAGAACAACAAACTGGGTACAAGAAAGGAATTTCCTTTCAAGCTGATAAAGAACATGTATTCAAAGCCCATGACGAAACTCAGGACAGCAGTGAGCAGTGGAAATCTGTGAGCAGGAAGAAAGAAGGATGCCTGTTTTACCATTTCTATTCAACATTGTGCTCAAGGGTCAAGCTAGGGCAATTAGGCTAGACAAAGAGACACCACCACCCAGACTGGAAGGAAATAAACACAGCTATCTCTACTTACAGACTTAGTACGGACCCTATTAAAATGCCATATGCTTTCCTACTGACGCATTTGACAAGACAATTGTAAATCATATGGAAGTTTAAGGGAACCAAAATAGCCCAAACAACTTTGAAAAAGAGCAACAGAGTTCTGGTCCTTATGCTCCTGAGATTTAGTTACTCACTAGAAACGTAGAGTCATCAAGGCCGTGTGGAGCTGAAAGAAAATGAGGATGTATGTCATTTGGAAGAGTGCTTTCCTAGAATGGTTGAAGCCCTTGGGTTCTGTCCCATGACCATATAAACTAGGTGTAGTAGCACATACTTGTAATCTCAACAGTTGAGAGGACCAGAAACCAAGTCATTTTCAGTTATATGGTAAAATCTGGCCAGCTGGAGACACATGAGATCCTGTATCTCTCTCTTACACACACACACACACACACACACACACACACACACACACACACACGGAGAGAGAGACAGAGACAGAGAGAGACAGAGAGAGTTACATAGATGAATGAATTAGAATTCAATATCCAGAAATAAACCCGTACACTCATATGCGCGTGGCCATTTTCCACAAAATTGTGAAGTCAATTTGTTAAGGCAATTCAATGGCAAAATTCAGTCTAGTTAACATCCTTGCTGAGATAACTGGTTCACCACCTCGCATCATGCTCAAAAGGCATCAAAGACTTACATGTAAGAGCCAGATCTATTAAACTGTTAGTTGAAAATATAATCACACACCGTTGTGTATTTGAACGAAGCCACGCCAATATAGATCTTTCATTCAAAATAAAAGAAAAAGCCTTTGTCTTCAAATGGTACCATCAATAAACTGAAAAGATAACCCACAGAATGGGAGAAAATGTTTGTATTACCTAGTAGTTAAGAATATAGTATCAAGAAGGAATGATGCTTTCGTTTGTAGAAACAGATAAATAACTTGGTTTGGAGAGGGTCTTGTGTAGAGGGCACGGCTGTGCACTCGCTATTAGTAAAAGATGGCCTCGAACTCCTCGCTCTTCTTCCTCTATCTCTCAAGTTTTGTGAGCACAGGTGTGCACCACCACACTCAGCTAAATGAGCCACCTTAAGAGATGAAGGATTTCAATCAACACTTCTCAAAGAAAAATACACAGATCATCAATGAGCACTAGAAAAGATGCTTGCCATTGGCTTTTAGAGAAAATCAAAACCATAATGAGACACTGTTTCACACACCCCAGGATGGCTATAACACTTGAAAAAAGACGGTCAGCTGGAAGGGTAAGTGTTGTGAGGACAGGGAAAAACTGGAACCTTCACACATTGTTGGTGTGGGTACAAAACGGTGCATCATTCTTGTAAAATAAAACCATACAATATTAAACATCAATGTGGTAATCTCACTCAAAAGCTATATACTCAAAAAATTGAAAACATGTATCTACATGAAACTTGTATGTAAATGGTTACCTTCAAGAACCTAGTAAGATAACCAAAATCACCCAAAGAGAAAAGTGAGTTGAACGTCTTTCAACACATGATTGAGAAAATGTGACATAGCTCTACAAAGGACTAGTACTTAGATGTTAAAAGCGGTGGAGCCCCAATCTGAAACACAGATTGTCAACATTGTGCTACATGAAAAAGTCAGTCCTGACAGGCTATAGAGCCTGTGTCACCATTTATATGAAACATTCACTATAGACAAATACCTAGAAAGAGACAAGATTACTGGTTGTGTAAAGCTTGGAAGAAAGGGTAGGGTGGGCAAAAGAACAACTGTCAGATGGTATGGATTTTTTTCAAGATGTGACAAATACGTTCTAAAATTGACTGTGGTGTTGACTACAGAATTCTATTAATCTTCCCGTTCACAATGATTCAGTATCAGGTTAGGTGTCTGTAACATATGAATTGTATGTATCTCAATAAACACACTTGAGTGATTGGAAATTCAGGACCACATGGCTTTTCACATGAATTCTAGCAGTTATTTAAACAATCGATATCAACTTTACATAAACCTTTCCTAAAAATAGAACACGAGGAAAGGTTTCTCTTTATTTTATGAGACTAGCATTATTTTACAATTAATATCATCAAAGAATATGATCAAAATATCTTGTGTGAAAAATTTTAATAGTTTTTAAAAAAATCACCAAGTACCTTAAAAACAGATTAATGACCAATATTAATTATTAATATAGATAAAAAGCCCTTAACAAAATAGCTCTCTTCTGTTCCTAGCTTGTTGATACTTGAAAAAAGCCATCTAATAATCTCATAAGTGTTAAATTGTCAAATAATTTTAGTGTGAATTAATAGCATGATAGTTTTTCATCAGCCTATCAATATAATGGCTTACATTGGTTGATTTTCAAATATTGAACCAATCCTTTATGCTCAGAAATTTAGCCTATATAAAATTCTTTTTATATAATACTGAATTCAAGTTGTTATTATTTCACTGGATATTGTTTCATACAATTACACGAGGCACGGGTAGGCTTTCTTTCTATGTATGTGGTAAAACCATACGATGTAGTATTATTTGGCTATAAAAAATGGGACACATAATATATCATACATGAACCATGAACGTATGATGCTACTAAAGGAATCCGGTAAAGAAAATACATTATATCTTTCAATCATGAAATAACCTGAAAAGAGAACTTGTATATAGATCTGGGGCAAATTACCGGTGGTTAGGCGTGGAGAGGACAGAGGTGATAAGAGAGTGGGAGCTACATGACACAAAGTTTTGAAGTGATGCAAATGTCCCCAAACTGACTTGCACACTGAAAGTTTTAAAGGATGAATTGTGAAGATATTTGAATTACAGAACAAATAAAATGAGTAAAATAGACTAACATCCAGATGTAATGGCACACAATAATACCAGCACCTGAGAAGTGGAGACAGAACTTTTTTTTAATTTAATTTTTATTTTCTATATTCTATGTTTACATTCCAAAGGCTTTCCCCTTTCCCAGTTCCCCCCCCCACCATATGACCCATAATTCCTCTCCCCCCAAGCTATTCCCCAATCATTCCCCCCCCCACCAATTTCTCTGTTCTGAGTCTACAATACTGGATCCAATCTTTACAGGCCCAGGAGACAGAACTCTTAAGCTCACCTGTTCTTGAGTACATAGCAAATTCTAGGCCATTATGGGGTATGAGAGACCAGGAGTGATGGTTCGTATATGATTGGCCCAGGGAGTGACCCTATTAGGAGGTGTGGCCTTGTTGGAGTAGGTTTGTCACTGTGGGTGTGGGCTTAAGACCCTCCCCCTGGCTGCCTGGGAGTCAGTGTTCTACTAGCAGCCTTCAGATGAAGAGGTAGAACTCTCAGCTCCTCCTGTACCATGCCTGCCTGGATGCTGCCATGTTTCTGCCTTGATGACAATGGACTGAACCTCTGAGCCTGTAAGCCAGCCCCAATTAAATGTTGTCTTTTATAAAACTTGCATTGGTCATGGTGACTGTTGACAGCAGTGAAACCTTAACTAAGACACCTGGTATAGGATGGGGATCTGGGAGGGGGAAGGGGAGGTTGGAAGGAGAAGGAGGAAGGGAGGGAAGGACAGAGGAATGAGGAGGGAGCAGGGAAGGGGGCAGGGGAAGAGGGAGTGTGAAGGAGGGAGAGAGTGCTCCACAGGCCTGGCGTCAGGAAGATGGCAGAATAGGATACTCCAGAACCTAGTTTCCCCATGCAGACATTACCAGTACCCAGTTACCCTGTAAGAAAGCCATAAAATAGTCAAGAGATTGCTGCCAATGGAAAGGCAGGTACATCAAACGCTGGTAGGGAAGATTGAGAGCCAGAGCTCTGCCTCTTAGAATAGCAGATGCAGTTGGGAAGGAACACTCGGGTGCTTAGTTCTATATAAACAGGCAAAGAGACTGGAAGATGTATCCAATATTTTTGAGGAGCTGCCTAAGACAACAGTTTCTGTCTTGATTAAAGCTGAGTGCCAATAAGACTTGAGTGCCAAGTTTGGAGGCTGCTACAGATGTCCACGCTATGGTATGCAGTACCACAGATAGGTACTAGGTGGCGCTCCAATACCGTGTGTTACTGGCGCACTCAGCGAGCTGCACTACTACAGCTGGACAGGAGGCGAGCAGAGAACCACCAAGATTACCAGTAGGAGATCAAGCTAAAAACAAAAACAAAAGCAAACAAAAGCAAACAAAACAAAACAAAACGAAACAAAACGAAACAAAACAAAACAGAAAACCAACAACCAAATGAAAAAAAATCTTTAGGGGAAGAAATTAAGAGATCTTTAATCTCCAGTTAGATATACTGGAGAACGTTCTCCATGCATGAAAACAAAATGGAAAGACTAGGGGATGGAGCTTTCTTGCTTGCTTATCTATCTATCTATCTGTCTGTCTGTCTGTCTGTCTGTCCATCTGCCCACCCGCCTGCCTACCTATCTATCATCTGTCTGTCTGTGTGTCCATCTGGCCACCCGCCTGCCTATCTATCTATCTATCTATCTATCTATCTATCTATCTTCTGTCTGCCTGCCTATCTATCTATCTATCTATCTATCTATCTATCTATCTATCTATCTATGACAAAGCCTCAGAAGATAACAAAGCATGCAAGGCAATAGAGATAATGACTCATCATGAGAACAAATCAAATATCTGAAAACAGACTGTAAAGAAACCAAGATGCATGGAGGTCCAGGTAAATAATTCAAAACTATTATCATAAGATAAACAGAAAAACTCACCCTCGGCTTACAACACCAGTCTTCACTGGGAATATAAAAGAGTCAGTGAACTTGAAGATAGGATACTCTAAATTGCCTAGTCAGAAGAGAAAAGGAAAAGAAAATAATGAAGAAAAATGAGCCTAGTGAGTGGGCTAATCATGCATCCCATGTAACAACATACGCATTATGTAATGACTGGAAAGAGAAGGACAAAAGATGGGCACAGAGAGGCCCTTTGATGATCTAATAGCTTGAAAATGTCTCGACTCTGAAAACACACATACACAAAGGGATATCAAGTAATTTCAATTCAGATATCTACACTGAGACACCATAATCACACCATCAAAGCTCACAGAGAATCTTGAAAGCAGCAAGAAAAAAAAAATGACTCATTACATATAGTTGAGTTCCCATTACATCATTAGCAGCTTTCTTCTCAAGAGCATCTTTGCACTATAGAAGGTAGCAGAATAATAAGAGAAAAATGACTAACTGAAAGTACTGTATCTGGGGGCTACCGCTGAAGCTCAGTTGGTAGAGCACTTTCGGAGCATGTACTAAGAGCTGGCTCCCTATATGCACGCTCACAGAAACTGGGCATGGTAGTGCATATCTGTAATTCTAGCACTCAGTTAAGTGGAAACAGAAAGACCAGAAATTCAGGGTTATCCTTAGCAGCAAGGGATTTTTGAGGCCATCCTGGGCTATGAGATACTGTCTCAGTGAGGAAGACGAAAAAGTGCAATAGCTGAGGAAACTGTTCTTCAGAAATGAAGGAGAAAATTAAAACCTTTCCAGGTAAACAAAAGCTGCAAGAGCTCCTCACAGAAGAACACCCAAGACATGCTTCAAGGAGTAAAATCCTCATCACTTCTCAAAAGCACCAAAAGGAGACTAAGCTTCCAACACATTAGATTTTCTGGGGGGCAAAGGATATTCCTCAATCAAACCAGGGTAAATAATGTCTCCTAGGTGTCTCAAAGAGCAGTGAAATTATAAATGTCAAAGGTGATTAATGATTCCAAGGAAAAAGAATCTTCTAGACACAGTAAGGCACAGAGAGTACCACAAAGGCTGTCAGTTCATACACGCAACTTCTCTGGTGGGTCCAGAGATCACTGCTTGTGCTGGTTCACCACCTCCAGCTCCCAGGCTCTCTCTGCCTTCTTCCACAATGGCCTCCAGAGGCTTCGGAGGAACACTTTCAGTACAGACGGTCCATTAGGGCTGGACTTGCTGTAGTCTTTTAGTGAATTTTATTCTATTTTTTTTTTTTAAATTGAGTCATTGTTCTTTCAACTCTAAAAGTTTGTTTTGGGTTTTAAAAACATAGTCACCTGGTCTTTATTGGTTTATTTATCCATGGTTTCTTTACAGATTTATAATGGCAATCTCAAAGTCTTATTTTGTTAGACACATTATCTGGCTACTCTAACACAGTTTCTTTCCTGCCTATGTTTCACTCTATCTTTGGTTTGGTTTTGGAGATCTCATTGGTTTTACTGAAAATTGGACATTTTATATATATATATATATATATATATATATATATATATATATGCCATATATTCATTATCCAGTTACTGGACATCTGGTTTTTTTTTTTTTATTTACTATCTGCTGTGAATAGAGTGGCGGCAAACCTAGATGTGGAAGTATTTCAGTGGAGGGCCATAAGGTACTTTGGGAGTAGTTCCAGGAATGGCGATTCTATTTCTAGTTTGCTGAGAAACCACCAGCATTATTTCAAGTTTACACTCCCACCAACGCTGTAGAAATGTTCTTTCCCACACATATACCAGCATTTGTTGGGATTTACATTCCTAATTTTGGTCATTTTTATTTGAGTGGGACGTTTTAACCTGCATTTCACTGAGAGCTATTGAGGATTAAGTCTTTTTTTTTTTTTTTCTTTTTCTGAGACAGGGTTTCTCTGTATAGCCCTGGTTGTCCTGGAACTCACTGGGTAGACCAGGCTGGCCTCGAACTCAGAAATCCGCCTGTCTCTGCCTCCCAAGTGCTGGGATTAAAGGCGTGCGCCACCACCGCCGCCCGAGGATTAAGTCTTTTAAAGGTTTTTATTAGCCATTTGTTTTGAGTTTTTTTTTTTAAAGCCATTTGTTTTGAGGGTTTTTTTTGTTTTGTTTTTTTGTTTTTGTTTTTGTTTTTTTCTTTTTTCTTTCTTTCTTTTTTTTTTTTTTTTTTTACTACTTAAGCAGTCTTTAATGAAAGCCGTGCATGAGATGTCTCTCCTCCTGCATCTTCTCGATCATTTCTTCGTTATATTTGCCCTTCTCCTTTCCCACTTGCCGGGACTTGGCTTTCCTCTCCAGGATCTTCTTGTGGCACTTGTCCAGCTTTAGTCTGTGATACCCACCTTGCTGGGGTGGATGCCCACGTGGACAGTTGTGCCATTCGCCCTCTCTCGGGGGACTCGTTCAGTGTAGATGACGTTTTTCTTCCTGTACACTCGGAACACCTTGCCATTCTGCTGGCCTTTGTAGTGTTCTCGAACAACCTGAACTTCATGGTCCTTTTGAATGGGCACGGACAGAGCATTATACTTCTGTCTCAGCTCGTTGGAAAGCGGGGAGGACATACTCTTCCTTCGAATGTGGGAAGGTGCATTGAAATGCCATTTGCGGTTCTTGCTTCGGTCAGAGGTCACGAAGGGATTGAACTTCATGTTGGTGGCTGCGATCCACCTATGGATGCAAAAGGCTTGAGATCTTTTTAAATGAGTCGTTTGTTTTCATAAAGTTTAGGTTTACAGGTTCTTTGTCTGTTTTAGATAATAATCCACCATCCAATGTATAAATGGAAGAGTTTCTTCCAGTTCGTCATGCAATCTCTTTACTAGATTGACAGTTCTCTTAGCTGCACAGAAGCTTCTCACAAGATCCCATTTGTCATTGGTTTTAGTCCTTACCCATGCTTACAAGTTAAAGCAAATTCCCAACTCAGACTTTCTGATTTAGTAGAATAGAGGCATATATATATCAAGAATGTTTATCACTCAAAGAAGCAGCTCTTAGTTCCATTGTCTTGTTTTTATTTTAAGTTGTTTGTTCTATTTCATTAACCTATGCCTTGATTTTGGTCATCTTTTGCAATCTATCATTTTGTAGTTTGGAATGTCCAAAGGTCTTAAGGTGTATCATTATCTTATTACTTTGAGATTTCTTATATTTTTATTGTTTATTTATGTTTACACTCCAGATTTTTGTTCCCCTCCTGATCCACCCTCTGACTGTTCCACATCCCTTCCCTCCTCCCCGCACCCCTGTCTCCACGTGGATGTTCCCACTCCCCACCTGACCTTTAAACTCCCTGGGACCACCAGTCTCTTGAGGGTTAGGTCATCTCCTCTGCCTGAGTCCTGACCCGCCTAGCAGCCCTCTGCTGTATATGTGTTGGGGGCTTCATATCAGCTGGTGTATGCTGCCTGTTTGGTGGTCCAGTGTTTGAGAGACCCCGGGGGGGGGTCTAGATTAATTGAGACTGCTGGTCCTCCTACAGGGTCACTCTCAGCTTCATTCAACCTTCCCTAATTCAACAGCAGGGGTCAGCTGCTTCTGTCCATTGATTGGGTGCAAATATCTGCATCTGACTCTTTCAGCTGCTTGTTGGGTCTTCTGGAGTGTGGTCATGCTAGGTCCCTTTGTGTGAGCACTCCATAGTTTCAGTAATAGTGTCAGGCCTTAGGACTTCCCCTTGAGCTGGATCCCACTTTGGGTCTGTCATTGGACCTTCTGTTCCTCAGGCTCTTCTCCATTTCCATCCCTGTAATTCTTTCAGATAGGAACAACTATGGGGCAGAGTTGTGACTGTGGGATGGCCCCCCTCTCCCTCATTTGATGCCCTGTCTTCCTGCTGGAGGTGGGCTCTATAAGTTCCCTCTCCCTACTGTCAGGCATTTCTTCTAAGGTCTCTCCCTTTGAATACTGAGAGTCTCTCACCTCCCTCCTGAGACCCTCCACCTACATTCTGGAGGGTCCCCTCAGCCTCCTACCTTGCAAGGTTGCCTGTTTCCATTCTTTCTGCTGGCCCTCAGGGATTTCAGTCCTTTTCTGTCATCCAATACTAGATTATGTTCCCCTTCCCTCCTACCCCTTTCCCTCCCAGGTCCTGCCCTCCCTCCCCACTTATGACTGCTTTCTTCTCCCTCCCAAGTGGGACTGAGGCATCCTCACTTGGGCCCTTCAGCTTGTTGACCTTTTTGAGTTCTGTGGACTGTATCTTGGGTATTCTGTACTTTTTTTTTTCTAATATCCACTTATTAGTGAGAACATACCATACTTCTCTTTTTGGGTCTGAGTTCCCTCACTAAGAATGATATTTTCTAGTTCCATCCATTTGCCTGCAAATCTCAGGATGTCCTCATTCTTAATAGCTGAGTAGTATTCCATTGTGTAAATGAACCACATTTTCTGTATCCATTTTTCTGTAGTGGGACATCTGGGTTGCTTCCAGCTTCTGGCTATCACAAACAAAGCCACTATGAACATAGTGGAACATGTGCCCCTATGACATGGTGGTGCATCTTTTGGGTATATTTCCATGAGTGGAATTTATGACCACATTTAGCTCCAATGATTCTCTGTTTAGTTTTTGTTCCAATGACCAATCTATTGATAAGAGTGGGCTGCTCAATTCACCTACCATCACATGTTGGAATTAAACTTTGGTTTTAGATCTAGTGGTATTTCTCTTTTCTGGTTGATGAAATCAGATAACATATATCTGGTAAATATTTGTTTGGACTTGAAATGTTCTCTTTGTGGATTTTTTTCTCCAATGAGTGTGAAGTGACCCTTTTTCATTTCTTCTGACTAGTTTTGCCCAATACTAGAAAAGCTATACCTGCCTGCTTTTTGGTTACATTTGCCTGCAATATATTTTTCTATCCTTTTACCCTAAGGTGGTACATATCTTTGCTGGCAAGATATGTTTCTTGAAGGTAGCAGAAAGATGGATCTTGTTTGTTAATCTAATCTACTATTAGGTGTCTCTTTATTAGACAATTGAGTCCATTGCTATTCTCTGTCTCTGTCTCTCTGTCTCTCTGTCTCTGTCTCTCTCTCTCTCAAAAATAGTAAAAAAGCAAAACAAAACCCAGTAAGATAGAACAAGCAAACACAAAAAAATCCAAACCAAAATATGCAAAAGCATAGGAAACAGAGTTCATTTTGTGCTAGCTCCTCCTCCTGGGCAGGTAGTTTGCCCTGGAGCATGGGTAACCCAGTGCTACTCCACTGGAGAAAACTGATGCTCTGTTTTCCAGTTGGTGTCAATTGTAAATAGGTTTTTAGTATGGAGCGGTATTTTGTGTTTACCTTCCCCCCTGTGCTTGGACTTCGTCTGGTTTGAACCCGTGCAGGCTGTGTGCATGTGCTGTCACTGTCACTGTCACTGACACTGTTCACGTGTGCATCAGCCTGTCATGTCTGCAATATGCTCTTTCCTTGGGGTCATCCTCCACTGCTTCAAGGTTTTTTCCCTTTTCTTTTTTCCTCTTCCATGTAGATTGCTGAGCCTTGAAAGGGAGGGGTTTGATAAAGGCTGAGTACTCCTGTCTCTTTCCCGCTGTACATTATCCACCTGTGGGTCCCTGTATTGCAAGAAGCAGCATCACTGATGAGGGCTGAGTGATGCACTAATCAGAGTCCTAGTCAAGTATGGAAGCTTTTTTCAATACTTTAAAAAGAAATGTCTTTATGTTTTGAGATTATAGTATAATAATATAATTTTTACCTTCCCCTTTCTCCTACCTGATCTCTCCCATATATGCTCCTGTGCTCTCTTTCAAACGTATGGCCTATTTTTCAGTAATTGTTGCTATTCTACATTATCAATATTTTAATTATAATATGTCATGGAGAAGTTTTCTTCTGGTCTTGTCCACTGGTGTTCTGTAGGACTCTTGTATCTAGATGGGTACTCTTTCTCTAGGTTTGGGTAATTTTCTTTCATGATTTTTCTGACCAATAGTTCTTTCTATGACTTTGCTAGACAAATAATTCAGATGTTAGATCTCTCTACACACACACACACACACACACACACACACACACACATTCCTCATTGACTTTTATTGAGCAATCTAATTTCTCTGCCGTGTTTTCAGTTCTGACACTGTTCTCCACTGACCCATTAAATTGGTGAGGTCTTTATTTGGCTTATTGAGGCATTCACTTCAATTTGGCTTTTCCTCATCTCTTTGTTGAATTCAATTTTCTTGTCTTAGATCGACTTCATTCATGTCTTGGAGTATACTCATATTTTCTTCTTTGAGTCATTTCGATACATAATTACCATTCTTCATTTGCAACTTCTTCCAGTTCACTTTTTATTAGGGGATTTTACTATGAAATTGCTGATTTTCAAGCAAGACATGTCCTGGCTTTTCTTTTTGCTTTTGTTTCTATGCTGGGATTTGCACATCCAGGGTTAGTTTGCTAGCCTTTATTTCTTATTCCTGTTCTTTTTGTTTCGTGCACCTTTCTCATCTCAGTGGAGACCTGTATGATGTTTTCAAGTGGACTAACTCATTTTATTGCGGAGATGTCGGTTTCCTCAGTGGATCTGGTGTTGAGAGCTGTAGCCCGTATCTATCCCAAGTCTTTCCTGATTATCACTTTCTGTCTGGTGATTTCAGTGCCTGGAGCACGTTTCCCCTGGTTTTGTGGACTGTTTTCTGGGCCATGTCCTGAAGCTGCGGAGGAGAGGGGACACAAGGTCACCACCTGGGTTTTCAGGTTCTCTGTCTTTTGGGGTAGCAGGAGAGTTCTGAACAAGGAGTAGGTGAGGCTTTAATGAATCCCTTTCAAAGAAAGGCTAGGAGCAGGACACCAGACACCAGCAGCTGGGACTTTGGGAGATCCCTAGGAGAAAAAGGCAGTGAGGAAGAAGCATCGGATTCTGGAGCGCCAGTGGTTGAAGGTTTGAGGAATCCAGACTATAGAAGGAAAAAGAGAACAGATTTGGCAGCAAAGCTCCAGGGACTCCCAGAAAGGCTGGGAGAAGGAGCCCTGAGTTACCAATCTGCGTCTTTCTTTCCCCACTATGGAAAGGTGCAGCTGGAGGGTCTCTGACAAGTGGTTGGGATTCCCCACATGGGGCTTTTGGCAATGCTGGGCAGCTGGAGGATCCTGGCAGGCAGCTGGTAGGCTTTGAGGAGTTATATTTTAGGTAATAAACTGTCGTGTAAGTGTAAATACTGTTTTCTCCCCAGTGCGTGTGGTGTGTTTTGTTATTTTCTAATTTATTTCCATCGTTGCTTTGCTAGACTATATTAGTAGAATGGTTTTTGTTTCCATGCTGTACACAGCCTTTGTTGGTGCCATTTATGATTAGCCTCAAGCACGAACACTGTCTCTATAGGATGATAGTGTCTTCAACAGGGTTCTCTTTGGTCTTCCTTCCTCATAGTCTATTGAACCCTCTCCCTGGTCTTGCTCTCACATCCTGATGTTAGGCCCCTCTAATTGCTGGCTAATTGTTCTATTGTTTTAGAGAATACCCTGTGGTTTAAATTGTTTCACAGCTGAATCCAATTAAATCTGAGGCTCTTACAGGGATAATTTTGAGGCTCCTACTTGAGGTTTGGTTTGATGCCAGGAGGGTCTTAGCTTAGCTTTGTAATTTCCCTGGTTCTCTCTTGGAAATTAGCTGGCCTACAATTTAGCTTGTTGCTCTCATAGAGGTTCTAGCTGGCTACAGATGCATCCATTGTTTCTGAGTGTACCCTTAGAATTGAATTTTCCCACAAAAAGTTTTCAAATATTGCTAATTCTTACAGGAGAACTTCAGAGTTCTGTGTACTTACAAGCTGCCCTCTCCCCTGTAAAAAAGATCTCTGTGATTTCCTCTTGACTACTGGCTATGTCTAATAGCCTCCTGTCTCTCCTAACATGGAGTGTTCCTTTTTCAAATGACCAAGAGAAAGGCAATTTTGATCTCTAAACATTTTCTCTGTTATAGCCTCTGCTCTGGGATCTTGTGGTAGGTGGAAAGCAGGGCATTGCAGCATTTTAGTAGTGTGCACTAAGTATTTTGTTTCTTCGATCAGGAGAGCCTGGGAAATGCTGGTGACCTGAATTTCCTAATAAGATAAGGTAACTTTAATTTTAAACTTAGGAGTAAGAGAGACATTTCTCTTGGCTTCCCTCTCTTGGAATGAAGCTTCTTTCAAACTATATGAGGAATGAGGAAGGAGGAAATGGGTCCTGGTTAAACCAGCTTAGATTCTTGCTGTTCTGGGTTTTAATGGGTTTTCTTGAAGAAAATTGTCTTCATCTATTGTTTTCTTTCCTTTTTTTTTCATTTTTTATTGGATATATTCTATATTTACATTTCATTTCCCTTTTTCTGGTTCCCACCCCCCAAAGGTCCCTCATGCCCTTTTCCCTCCCCCTTCTCCCTCATCCACCCCTTCCCACTTCCCTGTTCTGGTATTCCCCTACACTGGTGCTTTGATCCTTTCCAGCACCAGTGTCCACTCCTTTCTTCTTGTCAGACATCATTTGGTATGTGGATTGTGTCTTTGGTGTCCCAAGATTCTAGGCTAATATCCACTTATCAGTGACTGCATACCATGGGTATTCTTTTGAGACTGGGTTACCTCACTTAGTATGATGTTCTCCAGCTCCATCCATTTCTCTAAGAATTTCATGAATTCATTGTTTCTAATGGCTGAATAGTACTCCATTATGTATATATACTACAGTTTTTGTATCCATTCCTCCGTTGAGGGACATCTGTGTTCTTTCCAGCTTCTGGCTATTATAAATAAGGCTGCTAAGAACATAGTGGAGCATGTATCCTTATTGCATGCTGGGGAATCTTCTGGGTATATTCCGAGGAGTGGTATGGCTGGGTCCTCTGGAAGTATCGTGTCCAGTTTTCTGAGGAACCGCCAGACTGATTTCCAGAGTGGTTGTACCAGCTTGCAGTCCCACCAGCAGTGGAAGAAGGAGTGTTCCTCTTTCTCCACATCCTCGCCAACACCTGATGTCTCCTGAGTTTTTAATCTTAGCCATTCTGACTGGTGTGAGGTGAAATCTCAGGGTTGTTTTGATTTGCATTTTTCTAATGACTAATGGTGTTGAACATTTCTGAAGGTGTTTCTCAGCCATCCGAATTTCTTCAGGTGAAAAGTCTTTGTTTAGCTCTGTACCCCATTTTTGGATGGGGTTATTTGGTTTTCTGGGGTCTAACTTCTTGAGTTCTTTGTATACATCGGATATTAGCCCTCTGTCGGATGTAGGGTTGGTGAAGATCTTTTCCCAATTTGTTGGTTGCTGATTTGTCCTTTTGACAGTGTCTTTTGTCTTACAGAAACGTTGTAATTTTATGAGGTCCCATTTGTCTATTCTTGATCTTAGAGCATAAGCAATTGGTGTTCTGTTCAGGAACTTTCCCCCTGAGCCAATGTCCTCAAGGGTCTTCCCCAGTTTCTTTTCTATTAATTTTAGTCTGTCTGGTTTTATGTGGAGGTCTTTGATCCACTTGGAGTTGAGCTTAGTACAAGGAGATAAGAGTGGATCAATTCTCATTCTTCTGCATGTTGACCTCCAGTTGAGCCAGCACCATTTGCTGAAAAGGCTATCTTTTTTCTAGCAAGAAGTGACCTTCTGTGTCTCTTTTGATGACTTTGGGTTGAAAGTCAATTTCATCTGATATTAGAATGGCTATTCCAGCTCGATTCCTGCGACCATTTGCTTGCAAAATTGTCTTCCAGCCTTTTACTCCAAGGCAGTGTTTGTCTTTGACTCTGAGGTGTGTTTCCTGTATGCAGAGGCTATAACAGAGAAAATGTTTAGAGATCAAAATTGCCTTTCTCTTGGTTGTTTGAAAAAGGAACACTCCATGTTAAGAGAGACAGGAGGCTATTAGACATAGCCAGTAGTCAAGAGCATAGATGTTTAGAATTGTGAGTTCTTGGTGGATTCTTCCTTTGACTAGCAAGAAGCATTAGATTTTATTACCATAATTCTTCTTATTGCATGGCCCAAAGAATTAATTTTAGAATTTTGCCTGTTAATAAATAGATTGTGAATATTGGAAAATAACCATTAAATATATCCTCAGTTCTACTGTGAGACATATTAAAGGAAAGATTCTATGTAAAAATCCCATAGGATCCCTATTCTTGGTTAAGTAACTGGGTGCATCTATCTGATTTAAAAATGTGAACTACATTAGAGGACATGCATTATGTACAGTGAGTAGAGAAAGTTAAATTTATTGGTAGAATACCTATAAATTTAATTCCTATATATGCATGCTAATTGAGGTCCTGTATGTAGAGTAACAGAACAAATGGGATATGTTTGTACAGCTAGCTAGCTAGGGACATTGAAATAGGGGATATATTAGAGGAATTGGCATACACAGTTATGGAAGCTAGAAAGTCACACTGTGATGGTTTGTATATGCTCAGCCCAGGGAGTAGCGCTATTAAAAGGTGTGGCCCTGTTGGAGTAGGTGTGTCATAGTGGGTGTGGGCTTTAAGACCCTAATCCTAGCTTCCTGGAAGTCAGTATTCTGCTAACAGCCTTCAGATGAAGATGTAAAAATCTCAGCTCCTCCTGTACCACATCTGCCTGGATACTGCAGTGTTCCCACCTTGATGATAATGGACTAAACCTCTGAACCTGTAAGCCAGCCCCAATTAAATGTTGTCCTGATAACATTCGCCTTGGTCATGGTGTCTGTTCACAGCAGTAAAACACTAAGACAGAAGTTGGTACCAGGAGTGGGGTATTGCTGTGATAGGCCTGACCATGCTTTTGTTTGGAAGAATGTAGATTTGGGGATTTTGGATATAGAAAGCCATGGAATTTTTTAAGTGGGGCTTAATGAACCTTACTAGTAGGAATATGGAAGACTTTGTTGCTCTGAGTGATTGAAACTGTACAGACCTGGCCCAAGAGGTTTCAGTACAGAAGAACTTCATGATGTGGCATCGAAACTGTTTTGTAGTATTTTGGTGAAGAACATGGCTGCTTTTTGCCCTTGTCTGAAAAGTATGACTGAGGCTAAGGTGAAGAGACTCAAATTAATCGCATTGTCAAAGGAAGTCTCTGAAACACCCATCATAGACTTTGTTCTCTGAAGAGTGTTTTGAAAAAAGCATAGCAAACTTAGAAAGGAAAAATATAAAATTCATGGTTTGAGTATTAAAAGGGCACCAAGAAATGAAATGGAGCTGAATCCTGTGTTCAAGGATATTAAACTGAATTAAAAGAGTAGCCATCTCAGGGCAAGATCCTACCCAGCTAAATTTAGATCCAGGAGTGGTAGTACAAGCCTTTAATTCCAGGAGGCAAAGACAAGCAGATCTCTGAGTTCAAGGCCAGCCTAGAGCATGTTCTAGGTGAAGAAAAACTTAACTCCAGGCTTGGTGAACCACACCTTTTATCTCAGTGCTTAGGAGACAGGCATGCAGATCTCTGAGTTCAAAGTCAGTCTACAGAGCAAGTTCGAGGACAGCCAAGCTTAAGCAATGAAGGAGTTGGCAAACAGAAAGCTGGTGGTAATGTAATAGAATGAGGGGGTCCATGTTCCAGCCCCAGCAAGCAGAAGAACTTGGTAGCTTTGGCCATGTGGCTCTGGATTTAGAGTCCACAATAGAAGGGACCACTGGGACAATTGATGCTGGTTTAGCTGGAGCTAAAAATTAGTGGTGATTAAGAAGAGACCAGCTTCACTGAGATGAAATCTTCTGGGAAGTGTTTTCTGAAAGCACAAAGAAGCTGTGTTCTAGATATAGCCAAGGTTGTATCTCCTGCAACAGCTATACTTGGTAACGTGTAAAAACCACACAGGTGGTACTGGTTTTGAAGGTGTCATGGAGAAGCGCTGAAGCTTGGCACTGTGAGACAACATTGGTGAAAGTGCAGACTCAGTTGTAGTTGATGGCCCAGGACTGAAGGAGTCATGCAAAGGGTTTGAGGTTTGGCAACATAACAAGAGCCTATGAGAGGCTATTGGTGAAACCTAGTTGTAGCAGAAGACCCTGGTGTATTGGGATCCCATGCCAGTACCATGGGATGATTACCAAGAACAGCAACAACAGTGGAGTGATCAACATGAGTTTAGAATGCTACAGAGGGCAGAGCTGGAGAAGTGACACCAGCCCTTTAGAGGAGCCCAGAAAATCATGTGTGGATCCCAGACACTGAAAGAAGAAGCTGTGACATTGAAGTTGCCTTGGAGACCTAAAGATGTTAAAGATGCCAGAGCCATGGACTATCTCCTGAGGAAAGCTGCTAACAGGGAGTGGAACCAACCCAGGAGAAATAACTTTGTTACGGTCAACAAAGATGAAAAAGGAGTTGGAGATCTGAAGACCACTTTGATATCAGACATGGAGATGCAGAGTTTGGAGTTTGCCCAACTGGTTTCCTGTCTTGCTTTGGGAATTAAATTTAAGTGATTGGATGAATCATAGAAGAGACTTTGAATTTTGGACTTTAAACATTGTTGAGACTGCTATAGAATATGGGGATTTTTGAAGTTGGACTAAATGCATTTTTTATTATGCTATGTTTAGGTATGGTCCTCATAGACTCATATGTTTGGATAAACCTATGGGGGCCAAGGAGTGGAATCTGATGGTCTGTATATGCTTGGCTCAGGGAGTGGCACTATTTGGGGGTGTGGCCCTGTTGGAGTAGGTGTGTCACTGTGGGTATGGGTTTTAATACCCTTATCCTAGTTGCCTGGAAGCCAGTCTTTCACTAGCAGCCTTCAGATGAAGATGTTGAACTCTCACTCAGTTCTGCCTACATCATGCCTGCCTGGATGCTGCCATGTTCCTACTTTGATGATAATGGACTGAACCTCTGAACCTGTAAGCCAGCCCCAATTAAATGTTGTCCTTATAAGAGTTGCCTTGGTAATGGTGTCTGTTCACAGGAGTAAAACCCTAAGATACACATTATGACTGTTTATCTGTAATCTGGATACTAAGGAAAACTAGGAGTATGGTTCAGTCCAAATCTAAAGGCCTAAGAACTTAGAAGAGATACCAGTACAAAAAGCACAGGGGTGGAAGGACAGGTCAGACTACACATAGACACAAAGGAAGGCCCGGGAAACCCATCAATCTCCTTTCTCTGAAATAGGGTTTCACGTAGTTCAGACTTGCCTAAAACTTGCTTTGTAGCTAAATATGAACTTTAACTTCAAATCCTTTTATTTCTACCTCCAAATCCCTGGGATTAGAGGTTGTCTTAGTCAGGGTTTCTATTCCTGCACAAACATCATGACCAAGAAGCAAGTTGAGGAGGAAAGGGTTTATTCAGTTTACACTTCCACACAGATGTTCATCACTAATAGAAGTCAGGACTGGAACTCAAGCAGGTCAGGAAGCAGGAGCTGATGCAGAGGCCATGAGGGGATGTTACTTACTGGCTTGCTTCCCCTGACTTGCTCAGCCTGCTCTCTTATAGAACTCAAGAATACCAGCCCAGAAATGACACCACTCACAAGGGGCCCTCCCCCCTTGATCACTAATTGAGAAAATGCCTTACAGCTGTATCTCATGGAGGCATTTCCTCAACTGAAGCTCCTTTCTCTGTGATAACTCCAGCCTGTGTCAAGTTGACACACAAAACCAGCCAGTACAGAGGCATGTGCCAGCAAACTGTTTAATGCAATGCTGGGAATTGAACCCAGTGTCTTATGCATACTATGCAAGCAGTTTACCATCTGAGATACATTCTCAGCCCTTTCTCCTTTCTTACTAGGGTGAGCCACAAGAAAATGTTGTGAGACATTCAGAGGGTGAAACAACAGTCAGCCGTTTTACATTCCACACATATCAAATTGATGTTTATTTTCTGACTCACCTTGTTGGTGTGATGTACCATCTGGCCTGCAACAACTCCATCAATGCATCCAATTTCTGGCCCAGATATGTTTTCTTTTCCTGTTACTTTATTTTAAATATAATTGTAATGTTTAACTTAATTATTCTTTTTAGCTGACACGAGAAAGTTGTACACGTTAATGTGTGTGCTAGTTAATATTTGCCAACTCGACAGAAGCTAGTCACCTGGGCAGAGGGAACATCAATTAAGAAATTGCTTCCATCAGACTTCCATGTGGATGCATATGTAGAACATTTTTCTTTTCTTTCTTTTTGTGTAGTTGGACAAAATTTTAATTTAAAATATTGTACCATTTCCTATGGGGCATTTTATTGATTGGCAATTGACATGGGAGTATCTAGGCCACTGTGGATAGGCCACCCCTGGAAAAGTGTCCTGGATTGTTTAAGAAGGTAAACTGAGCAACAGGCCAGCACTCCTCCATGGTCTTTGCTTCAGTCCCCAACGCCAGGTTCCTGCCTTCCATTCCTTCCCCCACTTCCCTCCGCGATGGACTGTAACTTGTATGATGAACGAACCCCTCCCACCCCAAGTTCATTTTGGTCAAAGTTTTATCACAACAATAGAAAAACCTAAAACAGAAGAAGGAGGGAGGAAGGTATAATAACAGTGGGATATTTGAAAAAGCAGAAGGAATCATACTATTAATTATTTACTTTACAACCCCTCTACTACACATAATGTATACATACATAACTAAATGAACTTTTCTCATTTGGGCTGACAATTCTCCCTCCAAAATCAGATACCATTTAACAAAGTAAATCTCACAACCAGATCCGAGAAGCCCTCTTTGGAGTTTTTGGTCAGCGTTATCCAAGAGACTCTTAGAACATGCAGCCCTTTGGTTGCTCCTCAGAGGTGGAAGTTAAGCCCCTATTGCTGAAGATATCAGGTACTTCAGAAATAGGACTTGGAGAATCCTGGGCTAGAATTTACCTAAATATCCCTTCCCTTAGGACTAGCTTTCATGGTACCGGAAGGCACTATGCATTCTTACAAAGGAGGAAGGTACCAACAGTCCTACCCAGCCATGACAGCAAAGAACCACAAGAGTGCATTTAGTAGCATGCTTACCTTGGTGGTAACCAGTGGGCTCTCTAATTAGACTTAAGACCTACTCAACAATAGGGAAACCGTGCCTGGTACTGAAAACCTAGCTAACTACTCAGAGCCACTGAAGTCAGGGTTATTGAAGAATGCAGCCAGAATAGGTAAGAACTGGAAACAGCCTAATTGTCTATCAGCTAATAAATCAATATGAAAAGTACAGTTTGGCATGCCATGGCGGAACTATATTATAATCTCAAAATGAACATTAATAATATATTTATATATCATATATTATATAAATATAAAATATAGATATATATTTGAGCATGGATGGGAAAGGAACTCCTGGGTCCCAACTCTCGCTGAGGAGCTGTTGGCAGTTGATGGGTGCTGCAGGAAAATTATGTGTCAGGGAAAATCACAGAAGAAGGGGAAGAAAGAGTCAAGGAGCCAGAGATCCAGCATGCCTGCCGCAAGATGTATTATATGGACATGACAGGGAAGCTACACCCACAGAATCTCAAAAATATGGCTGCTTTAAGCAAGACTTAGAAAGTGGCTGTATAGGCCAATGCGTCCGTGCAGATAGGGAAAATTTCACAAGTCCCTATCCCTAGATGAAGACCTCAGCCCATCAAAGATTGATAAGAGAGGGGAAAAATGTTTTCTCCAGGGAAGAGCACCATAATAGGTTATCTAATTCTAGAGGGTCAGTTCTAAATGCATGTGCATATGAGTAACAGCAAAGGACTCAGTAGATAGAAGAACCTGTGGATGTAAGGGGAAGATTTAGAGGGGAGAGAGGAAAGGGTAGAAATTATATAACTGCAGTACTCACGTATGAAACTTTAAGAATTAAAAAAAAAAATAACCAGGAAAACATTATGAGAGAGGCCATTAAGTTGGGAGGGAGCAGTGATTAGGGTCCTGAGGGGAAGGGAGGGTGGATATGATCAAGATATATTTTGTACATGTATGAAATTTTCAAAGAACAAATAAAAATTCTAACAAAATAATGTTCAAAGCTCTAACAATACTCAACCTGTATGCAGCACACAGTGATTGTTTTCTTGTAACTAGGCATTTGTCCAAGGATCTCTCTTTTCTTTTGGCAGAGAATGATGTTTAGCAATCAAAGTCTAGGTGACAATTGTGATTTTGTTACCAGGAAGCCATTTTTTTCAAGGTCTTCACAGCAGACAGAGCTAGGACTAGATATATACACGAGAATGTGGTTTATTTCTATATAAATAAGTATCTTTACATTAAAACACGATTATTTCTGTCTGTTATGGTGAAAACGTAAATTTTTATTAATTCATCCACGTGATTCTAATCTAGTACAACATGGCCCTATTTTTCCCCTTATCATATTCACATGGCTCTATTTTCCCCTTATCACATTGGTGGCTAACTCCTTTCTCTGTCCTTGAGAATCCTGGATTCAGTTAACATTTTTTTTTTGGTTTTTTTTTTTTTGATTTGTTTTTTTTTTCCCCAAGACAGGGTTTCTCTGTGTAGCCCTGGCTGTCCTGGAACTCACTCTGTAGACCAGGCTGGCCTCGAACTCAGAAATCCGCCTGCCTCTGCCTCCCGAGTGCTGGGATTACAGGCGTGCACCACCACCACCCGGCTTCAGTTAACCTTAATAATCTCATTAGGCTTCTTGTATGTAATTAATCAGCATATTGTCTATCACCCCTTCGCCTATGGACATACTTTGCCAACCTGTCTTTGGTTTATCATATAATATGAGACCATCCATGCCCTTGGATGTTCTTCTTGATGACATCCCCATTCTAGGCCATATATTGTGGAGTTCCCCATTCAGCCAAACTCAGTCTCTGCTTCTGCTTCCTTCTTCTCTCTTGCAGCTAGCCTTGAAACTACGCATGGCTTCTGAGACTTCATGCCAGGCTATCGCCATGCACAGATGCCCTACTAACCATTTCCTTGTTCAGACCCCACAAATGCCAGGCTGCTCTTATGTGGGTTTTTTTTTTTTTTAACACTTTTGGGGCCTTTTATTCTAAATAGTCTTTCTTTGAAGCCCTTTTTCTTATACCCTGTGCTAGGGTATAAGCATTCTGACTTTGGATGAATGAAAGTCATTGTCATACACCTGGGATCATCACACCCCATACCAGCAGGTCCTGTTCCTTGCTAGCACTCTTCTCATTCTCCTCAGACTTTGACACTCGATTATTCCCAAGTTTCCTACCATCAGCTCGTGCCGTCTCTGCTCCAGTTAGGCTCTGACACCTTGCTCTAGGTGATCCTTTTATTTCATGGGTGCACCCTTAATCTTGCCTATAAGCCAATATCTGGTATGAGTCTGCTAACCCTTCTAATTCCACTTGGACTCTGACACTTTATGTCGGGTCTAATGTCTATGTGAATGCCTTCCTCACATTGCACATCTCTGACTTTACACTCTTAAGTTATGTTCCAGCATGGACATGGTCCTAACTTCACCTGAGATCTGACCTTCTGTTATTAGGGCACATGTTATGGATGGATACACTCCTTACTTGTTTCATCTGGAAATTCCTTTTACTGTACATAAATGCATTCCACAGTATCTTTGGACTCTAGTAGTACACAGTAAGTTAAATTAAATCCCCTCTTTGAGGGGATCTTTGTCCCTCAGCTTTGATTGTGAGTCCCTGTATGGAACTCTTCTTTATTATAAATACCCATTTTAGCACTGCTTCACTTCCAGTAGCCCATTATCGACCAATCATCGTCATAAACTCCTCCCTTCCCTGTATGGATTTTGTTATTCCACACTGAGCTGTCCTGTTTCATACTGACATGGGTACCATCTCTGCTTCACTCTATTACCCTATGCCATATTTTTTGATTCCAACATATTATTTTTACTGATTATTTGTGGTCCTGCTGCGGATGGGGATTGTGCTGATGTCTATGGCCTTTGTTACTACAATGTCTTTCTTACTTGATCTAGGCTATAATGCCCTGCCTTCCAGGTACCACCCCCCTTTTCCACTACCAAATGACTTTCAGACTAGTTTCCCCAAAACCTGCATCAAAGAAGTCACACATTGATGCTCCTTTTCAATGCTTTAGTGAATGTATCCTTTGTGTGTTCCCAAGAAGTATTGTTAGGGTGGTAGCTACGTGGTTTATACATCCATCCATTCTATTACATCCACTTCCCTGAACCTCTGGACTCACTTCATAGGGCACTAGAGAAGTTCAGATACATTGACTTCAGTAATTTCAGGCTATCACTGAGTAGAGGTTGAGTTCATGTGTGTCAGTGAATTTACCCTTACCAGTCATTATTATCTTGCTTTGCAACACCCTTGATCACTTTTTTGTACATGCTTCCCATGGCCTAATGACATCTTATAACTTTTTTGAGGGTATAAACTCTCTTCTCTGGTAAGGCTTTGCTCTTCTTCAATTGATGCTATGATGGGTCTAACTTCCCCTGTGGACTTGGGCGGATGGGAATATAGATCTTCAGGGGGTTTGACAATAATTCATCTCATAGCTAACCCCGGGAGTATTTACTAAAAGGATTTTGTGCAGAGGAGAGCTGTTATCTGTATGTAAAAGACAGAGATATAAGGAAGTTACTAACTTCTCAGTATTTAGAAATTTTGATAATTATTTATATTTTATGTTACCATACTATTTCTTCTTCTCACTCTATCTTTCTTAATTTTCTTGATGAATGGGGTCCTATCATGGTTACTTTAGGGTTCAGATAGAAATGTAATTAAATCAATACATTGTTATTATCATTATTATTTTAATTTTTATTGATTCTTTGTGAATTTCACAACATGTACCCTAATTCCACTCATCACCCTTTGTATCTGCCTTATGCCCTTGTAACCTCCTCCCCAAAGAAAACAACAAAAACAACAAGAATCTCCCCATGGAAGCTATAGTGTGTCAAGATGCATTAATACTAGATTGTCATCGAGACTCTGCTCAGCTATCCTGTAGGTGCCCCGTGTCATGGGGATCCTGCAGCTTTGGATCTGCAAGACCTGCCTTTTCACACGCTCCTGCAGTTCCATCAGCTCTCTTGCATCCTCTTCACCATGGCAAGCTCTGCCACACTGCCCCCTGCTAGCTCACTCAAGTGCTCCAGCCAGTGAGAGGCAGGGCCAGATCTGCTATCCTGCAGCCCGGGGAGACATCTCTCCCACTCCCACATCACCGTGCACAGCAGAGATGGGGTAAAGCCAGCTTTCTCATGCCAACACACCAGGGCTGCCCAGACCACAGACTCAGACATGACCCTTAGTGGCATCATAGGCCAGACCTTTACCATAGCCTCAGGTGGCAGTGCAGGCTGTTGACATTAGGGTGATTAGGCTTATCACCCTTAAGTCTCCAGTTCCATCTTTCTTCGTAGTGCTTAAACCATTCTATCTCTTTCTCTTCCATCTCTCCACCACATGCTTTCACATTGTAGTAGCACTCAGTGGGCAGGCCATGCAGCTGGCCAGCCTCTATTATTATTAGTTTGTGTGCATGATGAATGTGCATATATGTGCATGTGTGTTCATGTGTGTGTGTGTTTGTGTGTGCGTGCGTGTGCAAGAGGAGGATGTTGGATGTTATGTTCTATCACTCTCTGCCTTATTCCTTTGAAACAGGGTCTCTCCATGAACTTGGAGCTAGGCTGGTGACCAGCAAACCCCAGCAATGCTTCCATCTCCTGTCATGACTGGCATTTTATTTGGGTACTGGTATTTCAAACTCAGGCATTCATGTGTGTGTATCAAACACTTTTACTTACTGAACCATTTCTTCTATACCATAGTCTATTGATGTGCTAGCTTATAGAATTTTGTGTATTTTCTGTACTGGAAATAAGAGTTTTCCCCTTGCACAGAGAACAACAATGGCCATTGCTCTGTGGTCCTGGAGATAGAACCTAGGGTTTCATTCATTCTTCCTAGGCAAGACTCTTTTTTTTATTATGAGCCGTATCCCCAGCATTCTGGATGAATTTTGAGCTACAAAGTGGTATAACACATTTCTTCAATAAATAGCATCAGAAAAATAGCATACCCACATGTTAAGAAAATCTACTATTTTGTAAGCTTCATATGCACACATATATATTTCATGTAATGGAGTTTTGGGGTTTTTTTTTTTTTGTTTGTTTGTTTTCAAGACAGGATTTCTCTGTATAATCCTGGCTGTCCTGGAACTCACTCTGTAGACCAGGCTGGGCTCAAACTCAGAAATCCGCCTGCCTCTGCCTCCCAAGTGTTGGGATTAAAGGAGTGTGCCACCACCGCCCACCTATGTAATGGAGTTTAATTGGAGTTATTTTACATAGGGAAGCCATAGATTGCCAAATAAAAAGCCTAGTACTGGATATGGGATACCTCCTTCAAGATGTTGGAAAGGAAGGTCTCAAAGACTGCCCCCAAGTATGGACTATGGCCATTGATCTTAGTTGCTCACCACACATTTGATGGTGAGACCCTGTTGCTGAAAACACACTATGTTTGGGTCACAGAACATGGAGAGGTCAAGCTGATACTGACTGGGAAGCTTCCACCTTGCTGGCTGGCTTTCATAGTACCAAATGGTGTTATGCAATCTACTAGCACCGGAAAGCCATCAGACTTCTTACCCAACTGTGAACCCTGTGAAATACCCTGTGACTGCTGTACCATGATATGCCAATTAGTACAGTAATTATGATGGGTAACCAACCACATTGTGATTGAAATTAAGGCTCATGTCAAGGATGTAATGCCTATCTGGTCAATAACCCATAGGTGGGCACCTCATAGGCCCTGGGGTGAACAGTCTACTATATTTTATAACATGTCAAGTTGATCTCTAATTTCGTATCTATATACCCATAAATTAATGCCACTTCAAGACATAATCAGAGAGGATTTTTAGTGTAGTGCACAGATGGTTAATACAGAAACTCACACGAGGTCAAGGAACAGAGTATTAGACTGTAGTGCTCAGCCAGAAATGGAACATCTGTATCACACCTCCTCTCCATCTCTCAGGTAAATCATAGAAGGAGCAGAGAAAGATTGAAAGAGCCCAAATTTCAGGAAGAGCAGAATAAAACAATGTCCTTGGGGCATGAATTCATAAACTCATAGAAGCTGTGTTTGCCTGTACATAGTTTGGTTAAGATCAAGTCAGACAACATCCCAGAATGGAGCTGGGGAAGGGTTCTTGAGCCTTATCCTTATCTGAGAAGCTACTGACACTTGATGGATTTTGACAAATGGACCATGGGCTTTCTTTATGGGTGTGGCACCTGATAGGTCATCCATTCTCCAATGCATGACCTCCACACCCATGATTCTATGGGTAGCACATATTAGACATTTTTAAAAAGAAGACATGAAATCAGGAGGGTAGGAAGGGTTGAAAAGTGGGTCTTGGGGGACTTAAGGGGAGGAATGGGAACACGTATGATCAAAGTATATCATATGCATATACAAAATTCTCCAACTTTTAATAAAACAAATTTAACCAAGAAGGATATGACTGGACTTTTATCCTATACCATACACAAAAACAAAAAAATTAACTGAAAATAGATGAAACATCTGAACAGAAGACCTGAAACTAAAAATATCCTCATAGAACACACAGGGTAGTGCTTTTTGATATTGATTTCCTGGCAATGCTTTTTTCCTGGTTATAACACTAAATTGCAAACAGCAAAACCAAACATAGACAAGTGGACTTACATCAAACTAAAAGGTATCTACAACAAAGAAACAGTCAACAGAGAGAAACGGCAGCCTATGGAACAGGAAAAATAAGTTCAAACCATCTATCTCACAAAGGGTTGATATTTAAACTGTGAAAAAAAACCTCATACAATTAGCTGATTAAAATTGGAAAGAAGAATGAAATACATACACATTTCTCCATATAAGTTGCATACATAGCCAATAGCACACGGGGAAGTGCTCAACCATTAACTATTAAGGAACTGTAAATCAAAGCAACAGAGAAAGCTAGGCATGGTAGTGGCAGCACGTGTTTATCTTTTCAGCATTCTGGAGGCGGAATCAGGAGAATTAGGAGTTCAAAGTCATTCTTGGCTATTTAGAATGGTCAAGACCAGCCTGGGCTGCATCTTGTCTCAAAAAGGTATGTGTGGATGCAGGCATGTGCACGTGTACTTACACACACACACACACACACACACACACACACACACGCACGCGCGCGCACGCACGCACGCACGCACGCACGCACGCACACGCACACGCACATACACACACCCAAAACAACCCAAAACACCCACCACAAAAACAAAACAAAACAAAACAAAACAAAACAAAACAAAACAAAACAAACCCATAGTGAGATACTCGCTTACACAATAAGAATGGTTAATATTACAAAGAGTACATGAGATGGGTCAGTGGGTAAAGACATCTGCCGCCAAGCATGCAGATCTGGGCCCCAGATGATGGAGGAAGAGAAGTGAGCCTCAGATATTGTTCTCTCTCATCCACTGCACACTGTAGCATGCTCCCCTCTGCCTTACTGCCAACTAAATGAGCAAATGCACAAAACCAACTAAAGGTAAGAGGTTCTGGAAAGGCTCTGGAGAACAGGAAACTCTCATGCTGTTGGGGAGAGTATAAATTAGTATAGCCATTGTAGAAATCAACACAAAGCATCCTCAAAAACTTCAAAACCTAAGTACCAGATACTACCAAAGTTGACTTGTACGGTATATGTATAAAAGATACAAAATCAGCATCTGGAAGACATACCTGTATTGTCATGTTCATTGAAACATTATTCATGGCATTGAGGAAAGTAAACAACCTAAATTATCAACATTTAGACTTACAGTAGAAGAAGAATCCTGCCATTTACAGCACATGGATGAACTTAGAGAATATTACACTCAGTGATATAATCTAGATGTGGAATTATGAACACTACATGATATCACTTATAAAGAATCTAAAATAGTTATAAAAGCAGAGTCTAACTGGTTTTCAGGGACTAAGGGGAGGAGGAAATAGGAGAGCATTAGTCAGAAGCACAATGTTTAATGTATGCAAGATTACTTAGAGATTTACTGTTAATATAATTCCTATTAGAAATACTGCATTTGAGTTGCCTGTATGCAGGATGTATTTTTCTAGCTGGGCTGCCTTGTCTGGTCTCAGTAGGGGAGGATGTGCCTAGACCTGCAGAGACTTGAATTGCGTTGGGGGGGTATACCCAGGGGCCCCCACCCTTTCAAAGGAGGAGGGATGGTGAATTATTGTGGGAGGGAGTGACCAGGAGTGTGGCAGTGAGTGGAATGTAAAGTGAATAAGTAGTAGTAGTAGTAGTAGTAGTAGTAGTAGTAGTAGTAATAATAATAATAATAATAATAATAATAACAAGGGTAAGAAGAAAGCTTTGGTAATGATGGGTAGGCTTATAGTTTACAATATCAAGTAAGGGAGTAAAGTGTTTCCCAGCCAGACATAATACCCATTCCCATAAAACAATTAGGTAAATGAGCTAGGAGTCTTTATATAAAGTTTGTTTAAACAGGTCACCTTCATACCCCTATCAACCTTTATGTGTTTGTCTTCCTAATGTTAGGAACTAACTTCTCTACTTCCAACATTTTATAATCTTTCACAAAAGGCTTTAGCAGAGGGCATAACCAAATGACCCTGTCCCTTTTGCCAATCTTTATCTTCACCATTAGGCCCCAGGAAATTTTAGATCATATTTATCATTTTGATCTTTGACCTTGGACATTTTGAATGTCTCTAAACTGAAGTAAACCCAGCAAACTTATTCCAAGATTTTTAGTGTTAGGCAACCAGCATGGGCTCCTGTTGGTCTGTGAAACTTTCCATTATACTGTGTTAAAATGTTATTTTTACTGTTTTCAGCTTCCATGTCACTCATCTGATTCCTTCACAAAGCTTTAAAGATTCCCATCCTGCTAAGAATGAGTTCAGTGACCGCCTTTTCTTTTCCAAATTCATCTGTATCAATGCTGTCTTTATTTTATTTCTCAATCACTTTAAGATTCCTACTTTCTTGCGATGTGACCTAAGACTCTCGACTTTTTTTCCATTTTCTTGTTAATCAACTCGATGCTTTTTGTTCGCTTTATGCAGTGCTGGGGATCGAATCCAGGTTTTTGTAGATGGAGGCAAGCCCTCTACTGTTGAGCTTCACTTCCCACACAGTCCAATGTTTCTATTAGCTTTCCTAATACTGGGGGTGGGGGTGGGAGGCGAGGGTGGGAGGTGGGAGTGGGGGTGGGGAAGGTGAGACAACCAATTAGATAAGGTTTCTTGGACTTTCTGCTTTGTAGCAGTAATATCGTATGAGGGATGCATGCTTAAGTGGCTCCCTTCACATCAGCATTTGTCATACTTGATAGCGTACTCAGTGGGTGAATATGCTGGTCATCTGAAAAGCCAGTCCCATGTGTTTGCATATAAATGTTCTTGTGGCACTTGTAGATGACAGCAGGCAGTCATTTCTCCCCCCCCCACCCCACCCCGCCCGCCCCCTGCCAGGGCAAATAGACTTTGTTTTTCTCCCAGTCCACCAGGCTAGCTGTCCCTTAGGAAGAAGGGGTATGTTTGTATTGCATGCAGCCATCTGTGATTGTTCCACAGTGAGCGAGGCATCCTGCATCAGCCCAAACTTGCTCTTGTAGTCTCTCACTTAAAACCCAAGGTCTTGTTCTCATATCAGTTGCTATTAGAGTCCATTTCAGTGAAGCCTTCTCAGGGGGCCTAATGCCGATCGCAAGATGAGGCAACGCTTTCACACTATGTCCTCTACTCTCAGCACTTTCACCCTTTCGTGTTAACTGTGTGTGTGTGTGTGTGTGTGTGTGTGTGTGTGTGTGTGTGACCAAATGTCTTAGAGGTACTTTCAGTCGCCACAGCATGTTTTTCTCTGTTGAATGGCATCGAGACTCAGGGTTTGAACTCTTACACACTACCTCAAAGTCTGATGAAACATTCTGTGCAGGTAGCGATAACAAAACAATTGTGTATTTATCATACTTATTATTGTTATTTTTTTCAGTTTGTTACATATCCAAGAGCTAGTTCCGCAATAGTTGGGTCTGCCACTATCTATGAATTCCACTGGTGATGTTTACTTTCTACGACTGAACACAGAGCAACTGCAGTTTCTCATTATGTGTAACCAAGCATCAAAGGTTTCTAATCCCATATCATTTCTTTTTTTTTTTTCCTTCCTGAAACACGTATTTCTGTGAGCTAGGACCATTCTAGAAAAAAAAATTCCATCTCATTGATACCAAATGTAAAAACAAACAAACAAAAAATAAACACATTCAAACTTGGTGTCTCGTATACTCAATCAAATAATTATGAATCTAACACCAGAATTTCGTGTGTGTGTGTGTGTGTGTGTGTGTGTGTGTGCGCGCGCGCGCGTGTGTGTGTGTGTGTGTGTGTGTGTGTGTGTGTGTTATGGTGGGGTTAGTCTTTGCTCAAAAGGCAATGATGAAACAGCAAATATCAGTTTGTTGTCCTCTAATTCAATTTCAGCCTGACAGTTAGCTACCTGAAGATAACATCTGATCCCATAGCCTGGAAGCTCAGTCCTTAGGGCTATCCTGATTTTAGATGTTAATTTCAAACCCCAAGGTTATTTTCTTTGTGCTTTGGACCAAGTAGTTATAAACCAGGATTACCAAAATCCTTCTCTGGCCTGAGTGTATAGCTTAGTGGCAAATTGCTTGCCTAGCATGGCTGAAGCCCTGGGTTTGATTCTAAAGCACTTAAATGTTGGTGGGATTGCAAAATGGTAAAACCACTCTGGAAATCAGTTTGGCGGTTCCTCAGAAAATTGGGCATGTCACTTCCAGAGGACCCTGGCATACCACTCCTGGGCATATACCCAGAGGATTCCCCTGCATGCAATAAGGACACATGCTCCACTATGTTTATAGCAGCCTTGTTTATAATAGCCAGAAATTGGAAGGAGCCCAAATATCCCTCAAAGGAGGAATGGATACAGAAAATGTGGTATATCTATACAATGGAATACTACTCAGCAATTAAAAATAATGAATTCATGCAATTTGTAGGTAAATGGTTAGACCTGGAAAATATCATCCTGAGTGAATTAACCCAATCACAAAAGAATGCACATGAAATGCAATCACTGATAAGTGGATATTAATGAGCCCAGAAGCACTAAATACTCAAGACACAAATAGCAAGTCAAATGATTCCCAAGAAGAAGAAAGGAGAGGACCCTGGGCCTGTAAAGATTGCATCCAGTTTAGTAAAGAAACCGAGGGGGGAGGGGGAATGATTGGGGAACAGTTGGGGGGGAGAGGAACTATGGGAACTATGGTGGGTGGGAACTGGGAAAGGGGAAAGCCTTTTGAATGTAAACATAGAACATAGAAAATAAAAATTAAAAAAATAAAATAAAATAAAATATTTGTAAAAGTTAAAAAAAAAAGAAAAAAAAAAAAAGAAAGATAAACATTTTGCCAAACTCCTCCTTAAGTTTAGTTAATTATGCCCACAGAACTCATGAAATACTTCGTTTTCTTGTTTATTTTAAAGCATATTTCATAAGATACAGATGCGTGGACAGATAGAAACAATGTGTAAGCTAGGCAAGACAGATGGACATGGAATGCCATGCGCTTTTGGGGGACAGCATCATTCAATAACTTACATGTGTTCTTCCCTTTAGAAGCGCCTGGAAGTGTGTATGTAGTATGTAGTATGTAGATTGTAGGGCAGATTCCACAGGTGTACACTTACCTACAAACTCTTCTAGTGTGTGTGTTAAATATATACATTATTTTAGGCGTTGCCATACCATAATAAAGTGAGTGTTTCTAAGTGGAACAGGAACAGACTGAGATAGATATTTTCTGTCCCAAAGCCCCATCCATATCTACTCTTCTTATTTCCACTCTAGTTTTTATGAAGTTTACCCTTGTCTTACTCTCTTTCTATTGCTGAGATAGCATATCCTGACAAAAATAAAGGATGTATTTTAGTTAAAACTTCCCGGCTGCAGTCCATTACTTGGGGGGGGGGGAGGTTAAGGCAGGAACACGATAAAGCTAATGGTATCCATAATCGAGATGAGAGAGAGAAGAAATGGATGCATACTTCACTTGTGCTTAGCCTTTACTTACACAGTCCAGTATCCTCTGCCTAGGAAATGATGCCACTCATAGTGGGCTGGCTCTTCACACATCAGTTACCAACAGTAATCACAGCAATCCCGTATGTGCACACTGACAATACAACCTCATACAGACAATCTCTTCTTGAGGCTCCATTCTCAGGCGTTTCTAGATTATCCTGTTAATAAAACTATCACACCCCCCATATCTAATGTATATTCTTGGTTCCTTTGTCTATTGACTTATTGCTGATTTGGGTAAAGTAATAGAAATAGTAGGAGGTCAGATCAGATGCTGGGAGAAGAGAGGGGTCAGGGGCTTTCTGTCTTCCTTTCATTATCCCTTGGCAGTAGTTGTGTTTCTATACAAGAGCATCTTCTGGGCAACTACTCATCCATAGTACTCACACTCACTGCATGCTCCACTTACAGCCTTTTGTTTCCTTGGCTTCTTGGCTGTAGCGGTGGCAATGTTTTTTTTTTCCCTTCAAGGTCCACTATTCCTTGTTTCTTCCCCTAACCCCAATCACTCCCCGTAAATGGTCTTTTCACACACTTTCTTCATCTGGATGATTTGTAGTGGGTAATTTTCCAGTTGAGGCACTGTTGATAAAAGTCGTTTTTGTCTGCATCCACTGTGATAATTTTTAAATAATAATAACGCTGGGTGGAGAAATAGCTTTATTTGGGCCTTTCCCTGTACTTTCTCAGTTTTTCAACAGTGCTCAGAGCTAGAATGTTTGGATAATAAAAGTAACCATGTAGAAAGATCATTTTTCTAAAAGGAATTTAAAAAAAAAAAACAGAAATAACACAGGACCATGACAGAAAATTTAGGAAGCCACAAAGGTAAAAATAAAGTGTTTATTCCATGAAATAGCCATTGTCTTACGTTTTAATGAATATCCTTTTGAAATTGCACATATTTAAGTTGTACACTAATTTTGAACTGCACAATTCCTAAGGAAGTACCATCTTTAATTATTGGTCTTTGGTAGTCTTTATTAATTAATTGTCCCTATCCACAGTAATGTGTGTGTGTGGGGGGGGGGAAGAGCAATTGAAGAAAAAAAAAGAAACAAAATTTAAAAAGAAAAACATAATTGGGGTGTTTTCCCAGTTCCCTTCCTTTCATAGACTGACACAGTTGCTGTACTAGGTGGACCCCACCCATATTGAGTCCTGCTGCATTGGGCTGGGCTTGTGTGCTCTTTGGGAGGGACTGTGTTCTACAGCGCTCACACTCAGAGCAATTTATGCCAGAAGCATGGGTAAATAAGCCATCGCTGCACAGCTGGCTGCCCTGCACCAATCTCCTTTGGAACACATGGAAACCTCTAGAGCCTAAGGCAGCCCAGAGAGAGAAGTTAAGAACCAATTAATTCCCCAGCAGCCCTGAAAAGGTTAATCCCAAATTGACTGCTGAACACAAATGTGTTCCCACAGGGAAGAATCTAATCTTATTGTGGGTAATAACTTCAATCTTTGGAACTGGAGCTTATTTGGTAGATGCCAAGGTCATTTTGTTTTCCCTCAGAATCCAAAGAGCAAAAAAATCCCTGCTATTTGATTACTGTGTCTCTCAAAAGAAATGGTACTATTAGGTATGTGTGGAACATCTTGTCCCTTGGATTCATTTTTTGCTGCCCAGTGTTATGCTGACCCCAAATAAGCAATCCTTTTGTCATTAAGTTTATAAATAAGGCTGGTAAAATAGACCATGGAGAGAGGGATTTGGTACATACAGAGACATACGCAGAGTGGCGAGCATTCTGTGCTAGCAGCTTTGGTGCGAGTGCAGTATTTCATGGGGGAACGTGTGCTCTTATCTGACTTTCTGCCTCACAACTATAGAGCGACTCAAACAGCTGCTCTCTGCCACTTCCCTTGCTGGGACAGTTAGAAATAGCAACAGAGAGATGAAATGTGACACCATCCTTCTTCCTTGTCCTTTTAAATATTATTATATTGTCTTTCAAGCCCCCAATTTTACTGCAAAAATATTTTGCTTGTAAGTCTGATATTTTTAAAGACCTAAATAAAGAGACATCATTGTGAACATTTTATTATAGACTGATCAAAGGACATAGAGTATAGATGATCCCCAACTGTACTTTGAAAAATAGAAAGACCAATTTTCACTCTAACTCTGCTAGTCAAATGCCTTTTTATTGGAAATCATATATACTATATATATATGTATGTATGTATATATATATATATATATGTATGTATGTATATATATACACACACACACATTATTGAGTGTGTGCATGCATATGATACCGCTTATGTGGACGTCAGAGGACTACTTGTGGGATTTGGTTCTTTCCTATCATAATGAAGGTTTGGGAAGTTGAGTTATAATTGTCAAGCTTTGTAGCAAGTGTCCTTATTTACTGAGCTATCTCTCTAGCATTGTTTTGGTCATGTTGCACCTTTTCAGAACATGCTAAGGTAAGGTGGGTATGAATTAATTGAGCTTCAAATAGGAAAGATTTGGATAGGCTGGACTCTAAATATCCTTGTTGTTTGTTTGTTTGTTTGTTTGTGCTATAAATGTGTGCCACAATTCAGCACTTCCCAGTAGCCACTTGTACATCTAATTGAAATGTACTTTTTTTCAAGCTCCATTCTCGTGTATCTTTGGCTATACAGAATAGCTTCAACATTGTCAAAAGCTTAGGATGAAAAAAAGTGAGATTAAACTGATGTGATTTTTAGGAGTGTAGATATAATACTTCAGCGTTAGAGTGCTTGAAACATACACACACAGTATAGATGAAATGCATGCATGCACATGCATGCACACACACGCATACGCACATTGGAGCACCGGGGAGGGCATGATGCTGGTTGAGATTTTCTTTTTGAGCTCACTTTATTAAAAATGGAAAGGAAACAATATGGCAAGTAGAGAAAGTGACCTTGATCTGCGAAGACAAAGCTTGTAACACTGAAGTAGACAGAAACAGAGTAGGTTGTGGTAGCCGACAGTCATAACATGCTTCATTATCAGCAGGAAGAGTTCTTTTCACTGGGTGAAATGATAATTAACTGAAGCACTGTAAGACATTCACACTCTATTACAAATGGACACCTTTCCTATGACACTCTATAAGCCATCAGAAAGCAATCTTCAGTGCACTCTCAACTAACAGCAGAAATGTTGTATAGTCCATGTTTTTCTGATTCTGGCCCATGTAATGAGTCACTCTCTTTTAGGAGTTTGTTAGTGATGTAACAGATTTCATAAAAAGGACCCCTGTGATTGTGTTCTGAAGTACTGATAGTGTCCTACTATACAGAATGCAGAGGGGAAGAATTAAGGAGCACTCTAAGGGGATAGAGATGGTGGTAAAAGTTTGGAAAGGAAAGAGATGATGATGTAGTACCAGAAACTTATTTTTACTGCCCTCACCCCTGAGACAGAGTCTCTTGCAGTCCAGGCTGACCTCAAACTCATGGTGCAGCTGAACTTAAACTTCTGATCCACTTGCCTTTACTTCCTGAGTTCTGGAATTACCAGTACGTGCCACCGCATTCAGTTTCCTAGGGACTTTTGTGTTTAGTAGATCTGCGCCTAAAAGTGACCTTGAAACTACATATTTAAAAGTTTTATCATTAGAATAAGTCACACCTATTACACACTTTGGTTTCCATGATCAAACCATATTATTTTGCAGATGGGAAACCAAAGAATAATAAGATAATTGCCACAGTCATATTTTTATGATCACATGATTTAATTGAATATGCTCACATCTTTTGATTCCCAAACCATATATGATCTTATTGGTATGGAAGGTCCTCAAATGGAAATAGATCAAACAGAGATGAGTTGTATTAAATTGTGAAAAAAACAAAAACAAAAACCAAAAAAAAAACCAAAAGATTGAAGGAACTCAGAGTGCATGCCAATGTGCTTTTTGTTGTTGTTGTTGTTTCTTTGTTTCCTATGCTGGGGATTAAACCCAGGTATTCATATATGTTAAGCAGCCACTCTGCCCAGCCCCTGTTTCTTGGCTAAGTTTGAAAGTATTAAGACACCTTTTGCTTTGAGAACTTCAATTTGCTGTACTTTAAAATTAAGTCATCCTAGCTTGGTGTAATAGACACTGAACTTAAGCTCCTATTTCATCATTTAGCATTAATGTGTGCCGAACTTCTGTGAGTCATAATTTTACAATGTTCATTCTCTAGAGCTACTTTGAGTATTAAAAGGTGACGAATGTAAAGTTCCTTATAACTGGCTTAGCTTATAGTTTCCTTATCTACTTGTGTAGAACTTGCTCTAGTGTTCTTAGTTTGAGCCAAGAATAGTGGCTCTAAAGTTTTCCATGAATTCAATTAAAGGCCATTTTGGGCTAATTTTAAATGATCCATGTCTCTGTGAGTGTTTCCCCAAATATGGGTTTTTACATACATTCAAGTGCTCAGTTTTGCTCATCCAGCAAAACCAAATGAAACCCCAGCCCACAAAACTATCTTTATGACTCCCTTTTCCTCTTCTTCATTATCTTAGACTCCAGAAGACAGGACTGAATTTCACAGGCAGCTATATTACTCAAAGTAAGAAAAGCAAAGCTCAAAAGTATACAGGAGTTAGTAGTGTTCTGCTTGCCACCAGATAGGGTTTCTTAGCTTCTGGACTCTGGATGTTTTGGATTGGAAACTGCTATGGTGGGTTATATAAAGCATCAGCCCTAGTCTCTATCTGAGATACCAGTAGCAGTTTTCCCATGAGTGTGACAACCATAAATGTTTCTAGAAAACACAAGCTGACCCCTGGGAATGGTGTCAGTATTATTCCTAGTTGAGAACTAGCCCCCTTGAGAAAATTATCAGTGAGTTCTTTGGGATACAAAACACAGGAAGTCTAAACAGAAATTTTAGTAGTGACAGACAATTCAAATAGAAAGCTGAGATACTGGGTATGTAACTCAAAGGTACAGTGATTGCCTGGCATACACAAGGCCTTGAGTTCTTCCCACAGCAGCAACAACAGCAGCACTACCACCACCACAACCACAATAAAATAGCCATCTGGTAAAAGAGTTTGAAATAAAGGGTACAAGGGGATAATAGGAAACCTGAACATTGACAACCACCCTGGAGGGATTCAGGGAAGGCTTTCCATTAAGAGTTCACATCGGAGTTGAAGGCAGAGTCAGAGTTAACCTAGAGAAGAATTAATACTGCCAGATGACACTGAGAGAATTTCGTGTCTTGGAGGAAACGCAAATCATTTAGTTTGGCTGGAAGCCAAATGGTCAAGACCAAGGACTAGTAGAAGATGTGCAAGATAGGCAGGGGCCATTACAAGCCAGGAAAAGTCTCAGTTCTAAGAGTTATGGGAACAAGGTAAGACTTTGAAGTCTGATTTAGTCTAGATGAGAGATTATTCGAGCCCGAGTTAATTAGTGACATTACAAATGAATTCAGGCTTCATGGAGATGTAAGAACAAGATCGAGAGATTACGTAGGTGTGAGAACAATTTCTAGCTTATGCTATTGGGTAGATGATAATGCTGACCACTGGGCTAGAAAATATTGGGGACAAAAATAAAGTTGGAATAAAGATGAAGCTCAAGCTTGGAATAACTGAATTTTAATGGCTGGTTGTGATCATTGAAGTGAGGATAGTAGTCACTAAATATATGTCTCAAGACTGGGACACAATCTAGTATGCAGATCCAAGATTAGAGTTATGAGGGGAAATGAAACTAGAAAATGATGCTACCCAAGGCAGAACATATCCGACCAAAAGAGAACAGGCTGAAAGGAACTCTTAAGGCCATGGTTTTCAACCTTTCTAATCCTGTGTTACTTTAATGCAGTTCCTCATGTTCTGGTGACCCCTAACCATAAAAATCTTTCATTGCTATTTTATAACTGTAAATTTGCCACTGTCACGAACAGTAATCTAAATATAAATATATGATAGGCAAGATATCTGATATGTGAACCTTGTGGAAGTATCTTTGAACCCTTAAATGGGTCATGACCCACAGGTTGAGAACCACTGTTTTTATGGCTTCTCCATTTGTGTTAATTTTGCCTGAAATTTCTTAATTCCTTGGTGATATTAAGAGGCGGTAGAACCTTTAAGAGGTGAGGCCTGGTGGAAGGTAATAAAGTTATGGGACATTACCCTTAGATTGGGATCTTGACTTATTTCTCATGGCAGAGTTTTCTGGGGGAAAAAAAAGAAAGAATAAACCTGATTTCTCCCCTCACTCTGAATTCTTCTGTTTGAAAATTATTTTTTATTTTATGTATATGGGTGTATATGGATGCTTTGCCTGTGTACCTCCCCCCCCCCCGCCTCCTCTCTCAGGCTCTTGCTATTGTGGTGTTCAACACATGAGCCGTCTGGGTGTGTGGTACTTCATATCCAAGCCTCAACAGTGAAAAACTCAACTGACCAGAGGTGGTAGAGGTGGTATAATTAGGTACTTTGTGAGGTAAGCAGCCCCAAGCATTGCCCTTTTGGATCAGGCTTTCATGGTTGTTCAGTGGCCCCTCTCCATTCCTCATCACCTTAGTAAGCATCTTTGCCCTGTACCGTTCCCTTATAGGAACAATGTATGAACTGACAGATTTCCTTTTCAGCTTTTAACCACGTAGATGTCTTCTGGGGTTCCCATTTTGCGCTATACTGCCAGATATGCATAGAAATAAAAACAAACAAACAATAACAACAAACGGTCTGTCCCATGAGAACATTGCAACCTTCCATCCCTGTTTGTCCCACAACTTTGAGTTCTTTCAACTTGTATTCTGCTCCAGGATTCTTCAGATAAAAGTCAAGGATACAATTCTACTTTCTTCTAAACACCAGATCATACATACAAGGTTCTTTCAGGAACTCGCCCTGCTTCAGTAGTAACCTTCCACCCTGCAATTAAGATGACACTTTCTGACACTCTCCTCCCTTGAGTTCTTTCTTTCTTTCTTTCTTTCTTTCTTTCTTTCTTTCTTTCTTTCTCTTCCTTCCTTCCTTTCTTTTCTTCTTCTCCTTCTCCTCCTCCCCCTCCCCCTCCTCCTTCTCTCCCTCTCCCCCTCCCTCCCTCCTTCCCTCTCTCCCTCCCTCCCTCCCTCTTGGGACTAATAATGAAGATTCCAGCTTGGCTACTTCTTAGTAAGTTATGTGAGAATCTACCCAGCATCTCTCTTTAGAATGGAGTGTTATTCTTCAGATGTGTGTCCTTAAATCTTGAGGCCTTAGTCAAAACTTGGTACAAAGACAGAAAAAAGTACCACAGTTGAACATCATTTTACCTATATTTATAGCCACACACACATACACACAAATATGTATTATTGTTCATGCCTGTATATATATATATATATATATATATATATATATATATATATATGTGTGTGTGTGTGTGTGTGTGTGTGTGTGTGTGTATGTATGTATATCTATATATATATGACATATTCACTTTACTGAACTGTAATGCATATAACTAGTTAAGAGTATGGAGTGTGAAGCTGCCTTTTGATCCTCTATGCCTTAGTTCTCTTTATCTGTAAGGATAATAATAGTAGCTCATCAGGATTTTTGAATAATAAGTGTAATGAATGTGTGTCTTAGATTAATACTTTACAACAGTGCTGATAATAGTATTGTTTAAACTTAGTATTGTTTTTTTTTCTTAAACTAACAACACATGATCCACATGAGCAAGGCCTTTGTTGTTTATTGCTAAGTTTCCAGCTCCCCCCAAATTGCATATAGCAGGCACCAGTAAATGCTAGTGTCTGCAGACTTCTTATGAATAAACTAATGTGACATTTATGCTTTTAATATTAAGATAGGAGCAGAAAGAGCGGGTTCTGAGAATATTAAAAAGTACAAGCAGAAGAGATGCATGAACCTGTTGGTCATGGCATTGCTTCAAAAGTCATAGAAGAGGAAGCCTTAGTGAAAAATAATTGGGGAACAATGTCAAACACTGGTTGAGAGTCAAAGGAAAATTAATGTAAAAAGAAGTCATTACATTTGATAACAGAGAACCTCTATGTTTTCCTTTCATATCAGGGTACATGCTGCTTTTCTTTTCTTGAAAAATGTTTTATTAAAATGAATGACCACTCAGAACAAATCTTTGAAAACACATCTTAAAAGTCTTCATCCTGAATTACCAGCTGCCACAGAACAAATCAATCCAGCACTTACCTAGTCTTGGCCAGAACCACAAAGTACTCATCCTCAATAAAATTTGGTACAGGTTTCTCTGACCCGGACACTCCTCTTGAATCAAACAAACCTGCTGTTTATCTCTTCATGACACTCTCCCTCCTAAGAGTGTCTTTCTCCTTTCCTCCTACCTATTTTAAAAACTATAACTACACCACACAAAAAACCTTATAATTCAATAGCAAAAATACAATTCAGTTAAAAATGATGTGAATAGACACTGTTTCAAAAAGGAAAATGCTAATGGATGCTAAGCACATGAAAAGATATTCAACATCATTACTTTTTAGGAAAAATGCAAATCAAAGCCACAAAAGACCACTTCTCACTGGGATATCTGTAATAAAATGACCAATACTAGTCATTAAATCTATCTATCTATCTATCTATCTATCTATCTATCATCTGTCTGTCTGTCTTCTGTCTGTCTCTATCTAAATTAGAGTCCTCATGCTTTGCCCTTGGGAAAGTAAAATGTGGAAGCCACTTTGGAAAGCAATCAGGATTCTTTAAAAGACTCAACTGAGTTTTAATAAGCACCAGCAATTCAATACATGGGTATATATACAAGTGCTTTGAAAACAAATATTCATTAAAACTTCATATATGATTATGTGAGCATTATTCATAATGGCCAAAATTAGAAATGACTCAAATGGTATCATCTTCTGAATATATAAACCAAGTGTGTTTATCTGTATAAAGGAGTATTATTCATTTAGAAAAGATGAATACTAAACTATCAGTGTCACCAAAAGTCCCAAATCTTAAAAAACCTCTGAAGTTCTAACTCCTACCCATATGTTGTGAGCTAAATTTTGTATCTTAAAATTCATGTTGAAGTCATAACCCCCAGCACCTTAGAATGTGTTCTAAATTGGAACCTTGCAGATGTAATTAGGTAAGGTAAATTAATTAGGATGGACTCTAATCTATTATGATTGATGCTTTTATTAGTGTAGCTCTCATCCCTCATAAAAGAAGCTTCTTTTTGCAACAGATGGAGATTATTAGAGAGATACACAACAGGTCAAAATGCAGAGACTATGGGATAATGGAGTTCCTAACTCTAAATGATACATCTGCAATGCAACCCACACACCCAAGGCTTAGGAAAAAAATTACAGAAGAGAAAGCAGAAAGGTTATAAAAGCCAGAGGCTTAGGGCATCTGCTTTTAGATATTGTTCTCTATACGTGACAGGGGAAATGTATGCGACAATATGGTTACTTGAATGAGACTTGCATGACGAAAGCAGTTGACATGATAACTTGGATAAGGAAAATTTCATTTTATCCCACTACTGTGTGAAGAGCTACAGGAGTTGATGTTTGCCAAGAGAAGGAGAATCAGTTTCGTACAAAATGTACACCTGCATAGGATGTCCAATACCAGTGGTCAGCCCTGAACACATGTATATATAAGCATCTCTCTATATATGGTATATGTATATTATATATGTGTTTGTGTTTGTAAAATATGTATACGAAAAGGTCACTAATTGGGCGTGTGAGGAATTGGACGGGGGGGGGGGCGTGCTATAGATACAGTACAACGTTCCCAAACATATTATAAAGGAAAACTGGGGCACAGGCATGCACAGAGAGAACAGTGCATGAAGATAGAGATAAAAGTATTGTTTCTACAAGCCAAGAAATTACTAGCTGCCAAGAATGGAAGTATTAAACAGTTTTTCTCATGCTACTGAGGAAGAGCTAACTCTGCAGACAGCTTGAGCTCAGACTTCTACTTTTTGGAATCATTAGACTAGTTCCTTTGGCCTAAGCCTCTCAGTTTGTGGTGCCTAGTTACAGCAGCACTCAAAACCAAAACACCATCTTTCTCCTATTTTCCAATTATTTGCTTCATGCTATGTATTTTGATCATATTTTACCCTCCTCTGACTCCTTTCAGATTATACCCATCTCCCTACTCATCCAAATTTATGTTCCTTCTCTTTCTTTCAAAACACCACACAACAAAACAAACAATTAAAATGCAAGAACCAGTAAGACCAAAAACATCAAAATGAAATAACACACATACATGTGTATACACACACACACACACATACACATACACACACACACACACACACACACACACATTCATGGTGCATTTTGTTTTGGGCATGGGGCTTGTGCTGGAGTGTAATTGATATACAAAGTGACGCCCTATTGGAGAAAATAGATTTTCCCTTTCCCAGAATGTTTCAATTGCAAATCGTTTCTTGGTTAGTGGTGGATTTTGTGTCCATTCCATCTTCTCTATGGGATTTTGTCTGGTTCTAACCTGTGTAGGTCTTATGTGTGCTGCCATTGTCTCTGTGACTTCATACTTGTATCAGTCGTATTGCCAACACCCCATCTTTATAACCTCATTCATCATCATTTTTTCCTGGCACTTTATGCTGTAATACTATCTTCTTCACAGTTCCATTGTACATTACTTAGTGTTTATGGCTCTTTTACTTTGCTGTATGCTCTTTTTCCCCTGTAACATCTTTCAATCATCTTGATCTAAATCCTTGCTTTAGGAGTCAAAGAACCTAACTTTTTCCAGTGATACTGTATTAGTTGCTTTTCTGTTCCTGTGATAAAACACCATGACTAAGGCAACTCGTAAAGGAAAACATTTAATTTGGCTTATGGTTTCAGAGGGTTAGAATCCATCATGGAGTAATAAAGGCATGGCAGCAGGAAGCGCTGAGAAGACTGACCCTCCCTCTCTCAGTAGTCATTAACTGCCTGTAGTTCTTGATTTAGGTGTGTGACCTTGTAAGATTTCCCAAATCCATGTTGGAACATCAGCTGGTGCTGTCCTTGTGCAGATGTTGCTTGGGTGATCACATTGTGGTGCTGCTCTCTGTTATATATAAAAGACATCATTCCACAGAATATGCCCTGTTCCTATGGTTGTTACATTCTTTCAATACCCTCTATTACGATGTTCTATAAGTCTTAGATATAGGAGCTGTATTGCAGATGCCTTAATTAGATATGAAAACCTCAGAATCAGTTGTTCTCAGTATTTTGACCAGTTACAGGTTTCTGTGATGGTTTCATTCTGTTACAAAAAGAAGCTTCTTTAACAAGTGATGAGAGATTACTTGTCTGTGGATATAAGAATAGGTATCTAGGATGCAGTTGGGATTATCCTAGTTTAAGAAGTGACAATAAAAGTACCATAGTACCAGACACGAGTACTTCCTCTTGAACTGGCCTTAAGGTCAATCAATTACATAAATTATTGGTTACCTCCGATGTATTAGTGCCACTTTTGCACCCGTGGGTCTCTTTTGGGTGGCCAGTCGTTGTCATCCCCTAACTTTACAATTGGAAAGATTATTGATTGTTTTCTCCCCTGGCAGCTTGTACACAGATTCAGATACAATGATAGCTAGTCCTTAGGGAGGGAAGTCTCCAGATCAATTCCAGATCAACTCCTCCTAGTTCTGGGTCTGAAGTGTGTGGTATCTTTAGCAAACACGTCTTATCTTCAAGTTCTGTGCTACAGTCAAGGGCAGCAGCAACAGCTTGTGCTGTATTGGGAGTCTCTTTGACTCCCTTGACCCACAACTTGCAGGGAGGTTTCCCGTGCATGCTACTAGGGTTTTTATTGGCATATGACTTTTGAGGAGCCTGTTATCACCCCAGTGACATGATTTCATTTAAACTATTTGTATTTGTAGTTATGTATACACATATATAATATATGTGCATTTATATTAAGTAAATATAAAATCATAGGTTTCCCTACAGGCTTTTCAGTCATCCTTAGTGTTCTGTATTTCTCTTTCTCCCTCACCCTAGTGCCCCCCTTCACTCTCACTAGTTAAAGCCTCCCCTACTCTTGTTTTCCCCATGTTTTCCTTCATAGCACTTTTGTCCTACTGCCTCCTCCCCCCCCCTTTGGAACTCTCCCATGCCTGATTACATGTTTTCATAGGTTGTTGTCTGAATTTGTTTGCAGTGTTAGACTCTTGAAAAATATTTAGTAGAATTTGAACACAGAAATATTGTAGCAGTCAACTAGTGTCCAACCAAAGGTGACAGCAATTTGCAAAGCATAGACTATGTGTTAAAAAAAAAGGTTTAGAAAAGATTACTGCCCAGTTTTGTTTTATCCATTGTTGATGTTTGACTCGGTACATTAACTGCTGGGTAGGTAAGACTGTCTTAGAGATGAAGAGGCACATCTTTGTATCCTTTTAATGGGCTAGCTCTTGGTGACTGAGCAATTGCACACTTGGATGTAAAACCTTAAAGTGTTGCTGAGTAATAATGAAGTTGGAATAACTAGTTTTTAGGTTAATTCTGTTTGAAGATATTTTCTTCCCTATTAAGGATCATCTGCAAAAAAAAAAAAAAGGTATTTCCACAAACCAACTTTGTGTGTGCACGTGCACATGCATGTGCATAACACAAAGTCCACAGACTCTCCCAATTCAACCGAGACCTTAGTTGTCAAAGTTGTACAAATGAAGAAGATTTCAGTTTTGAAGGGGTTTCTTCACACTTTAGGGTAGAAGGGTATATTAAAAAGTCATATTTCAGAGCCTGGGAGTTGGGGTTTTAGTGTTTTGTCTACCAAAATTGAAATGATATTTTCCTATTACAATTCTTAAGAAAAGAAAGATTTTAGTATTGGGCCCAGAGGGATGTCACAGCAGTGACGAGCACTGGTTGCTCCTCTGGAGTATCTGAGGTCCATTCCCTGAACCTACATGACAGCTCCCATCCATCTGTAACTCTGGCTCTGGTGGATATGATGCCTTTGACTTTCTGCAGATATTGTAAGCTTGTGGTGTGCACACATATATTCAGAAAAAGCCATCTACACACCTAAAATTTAAAACATAAAAAAATAAGAAAAAATGGTATTATCAAAGCCGTATATACTTATAAGAAAGTTGAAAAATAAAGAATGAGAAGAAAAATTAATTCCATGAGTTTTGTTACAAGCATTCATTATTAATATTTTTGCATGTTTCAAACATTTTATTTATATTGTCATAATTATATGTTCTATTAAATGTTGAATCCTACTTTCAAATAATATAGATTATACACAATATAATATATTCAAATAATATATACTATATTATACATAGCATAAGCATTTCCTTATCATAATAAAGTGTATATATCAGTTTAACTGACCATAATGATATTCCATTTGTAGTACTATATAATATTCTACTTAGCCATTGAATTATCTTTATCTGTTTCTTGCTAGTCTAGTTTATAGTGGAACAGAAACTTTATATCCACCTCTATTTCCTTAGGATTCATTAATTAACTAGCCCATCATGCAATTGTTAGGGCTTACTATATACCACAATACTATTTTAGGGGCCAGGTGTCTGCCTCAATTGGCAGGTTGTCTCTTACTAAGTTCCCTGGCAAAAGAGGAACACATTTAAGAGAAAAGCCGATAGGTTTCAACTTCGGTTGGGTTGAATTTGAGGTACTTGCAGGATATCTGATTGGAGATGCTAAGGAAACAGAGCTCAATATAGCCATCTGGGAAGAATTATAGAATTACAGTCGTGGTCATATAGATGAAAGATACCATTTCGAGAGAGCACATTTATCTTCACTCAGAGATTGTCTGACATGACAGCAGAACATGAACCCTATCATGGAGGAGAAGGCAAAATACTAGGAGGAAAAGCAAGACAGTGTCCCAGCTAGCACAGGATTCATTTCAGGGGTAAGGAAATGGCCAATGGGGTAAATGTAGGGAAGAGGTTAGGCAAGATAAGAACCAGCAGTGCTTTATTTGTTTATTAATCAAGGAATTTATTGATGCAGAGATCTTTGCTTGGGTAGCTCATTTAGTTCAGTCTCAGTGGGGGGGAAGGAAACTAGATTTTTTTTAAGCGTTGAGAAATGAACAAGAGAGGAGAGAGTGAGAAATCGCAGACATGTCTCACCTGTAAAATAGTTTCAATAAATTGACCCTTAAAGGAGGTATAGAGAGATCCTTGTATATGCATAGGGTGCAGATTTTCTTTTAAGACGGTAGGAATTTGAGTGTGTTTAAATGGTGGTGGTAGATAAGAGGGACCTGCCTACCTTTCATGGCTGGTGTGAAGCAAAGACAGAGAGGATGGTGGAGATGTGGATAAATAGAAACATTTTAGCGCATACAAGGACAATGAGCACATGCTTTCAAAAGATACCTCTGAAGCAGCTAGAAGTTACAAAAGAGCTTATCTGGTGATTCCCAAGCCATCACTGAATGCCTCTTACAGCCCTCTCAAAAACTGGTTGTTGAAGAACCCCACTGTTGTTCTAATTTGTTGTTTGTTCTTAAAAAATGAGGTGAATAATTTAACTAGTTGTGTCTTTGAGTGTGAATGCATGGAATTAATCTATATCCTTTCCCTAAAGAGTACTTTTACTTGCCTCAGAAAAAAACGGAGAGTCAATCTGAATGATACATATGTTAATATTCCCCAAATAACATTCAGAGTCCTATTTATTTATTTATTTATTTATTTATTTAATCTCCAGACCATTCCCTCTCCTGTTCCTCTACCACTAACACTGACTTCCTTCCTCCACCCCCATATACTCATCTTTCTATTCTTTTTAAAGCTTATTTAAGTTATTTATCTTGATGACCCAATCCGTTTCAGCAGGGTTGCTTACAGGGTCCTGGGTGATTATTTACAAGCGCATGGGCTCTTTACCAATACCTACATCAATGAAGAAGTTCTCCCCGCCCAGTGATTGACTCTTGATTTCTTAGAAGTACTTGACAATTGGACAACTTTTGGCTCGCTGAACAAATAGGCAGGTGAACTTAGATAATCTAAGAGAGTGAACAAAGATAGACTAGACAGAAAGGCAGAGGAAGGACATCCAGTAGGTCTTCCAACTCTGCTAACTCAGGAGGAACTTCCTCCAGTACCTTATGGCTTTGGTTCCCAGAACTCTCTACTGTGCTAGTTGGCCCTGGGCTAAAATAGCCCTGCGCTTGGTGCGGCCCCTTTAAGAGTCCAGCTCCTCCCCGCTCCAGGGAAAGTTGCAGCTTTTTCCGCCTCCTGGGAGGGCTGAGTAGGACCGGCCGCCCAGGTTGCTGGTCTCAGTCTCTTTGGAGCTTGAGACCCTTCCAACCATTCGGCGGCACCCGGACCTTTGGTCACCTAGTAGCACCTGTTGCAGGTGACAGGTAGGTGGCAGCTAGTGTCTGAGCACACCCTCGCCCTCTGTCTGGGACTTCGCGGACACCCCCAGCCCCCGTGTCTCGCCCCCACCTTGGGGGCGTGTGTCCTTGTGTGCGGTCCCTGTCCTCCCTCCCCAGCTGCCACGCGGCCCCTTCTGCTGTGTCCGCGTCTAGGGACCGCACCCCCACGCGGTGCCTCCCGTCTGCTCCAGGCAGTCCCCTCCCTGCCACTTTTCCTTCTCTCCGGGCTGCTTCTGCCCGGTTCCCTCGGACGGACGGACGGAGTTTCTGGGTGCTGTCTCTCCACAGGTATTGAAGGCTCCGTGCGCCTCAGCTCCCCCCACCCCACCCCACCCCACCCTATCCCACCCGTGCCCTCCGCTAGCCTTGGCCCCTCTGGAGAGTTGGCCTCTGGCGCAGGCTTGAACAGGCTTCTAGCGGAGCTGTGTCCACGGACTTGGAGGCTAGTCACCTTTTTGGTGACCTCGCTGGGCTTGACTGCCCAGCTCCTTCTATGGCCCGTCGCTCTTTCTGAACTCCAGGCTTCTATTTTCCTAGCTTCGCCTTGACTCGTCATCACAGGTACAGACTAAAGGCAAGTTGGCTTCTGAGTTCTACCTCAGTGGGTTCCCTTTGGGCATGGAGCTGGAGACCCAGCTGTGTACCTTAGAGCTCAACTCCTTTATCATCCCCGCTTCAAACAGGCTGGGGTTCTGCTCCTGGACACCAGTGTTCCTCCAGCCCAGAACACTGAAGGAGATGGATGGGGTCTAGGGGAAGCTGATGGCAAAATAATTTGGTTTAAAATTCTGATAGCTTGAAAAAGTGATGTGTTTGCTTTAACCAACCCTTTCTCCCCCTAATATTCTACAGTTTCAGAACCAGAGGACCTAGCATTCTAGCATAGGGCTTCTAACAGGACTGACCCTAAGCCCTGTCTATCTGCAGGAGGAATTAATCTCCTCTATCACTGGACTTCCCCTGCCCCACTTTCCCTTTCTGTCTTTGTTACTTTGAGATAGGGTCTCATTGTAGCTCAGGGTGGTGTGGAATTCATTATGTAGAGGAGGCTGGCCTCACACTGGCTGGCAGTCCTCCTGCCTCTACCTCCCGAAGCACGGCTGTTACAGGTCTACAACATCACATTTGTCCCTGATGCTTAAAAAAAAAAAACAACTGGTTACTCTTCCCTTTGTTAGCTGCACTCTTCTTAAATATGTTGACATTAAGGAGTTAATGGACTAAGGTGTAAATTTGCCATTAAGAACTAAAAACAATAATTAGCTCAGAGAGCTGTAGCAAATTTTTCTTGGAGTGTGTGTGTGTGTGTGTGTGTGTGTGTGTGACACACACACACACACACACACACACACACACACACCACATGCACCTGCTGGAAATCCTAGTAGAAAAAGCCCCCACAAAACTGGTTTGTGAATCTCCCTTTGGATAGTGGATGAACCGTGATTTCAAAGGCTGCACCCTAGGCCACGGTGGTGAACTTGAACTTGGAGGCTGCCTCTGGGATTATTGGTCTGTGAGTATGTGAAGCATTCTCGTTGGTGTTCTCTGAGAGCACTTTCCCTTCAAGGTTGGAACTATTAAAGTGCTACTATAATGATCGAATGAAGTCAGGTGATGTGATCAGTTCTCAAGCCTCACGCTAAGTCTATGGCGATACAGCTCCAGCCATGATACAACGCAGAGGAGGCTGAGAGGTAAAGTGTGGGGCTCTAAATTACACTCTGACAATGGGACACGCTGTGTGAAACTAACTTCTGGTCCTTGGTTCCATCTTAGATGTACTATGGAGAAGTGGAATCACCCCCTTTATGTCTTAACTGAGTTAATTTCAAACGCAGGGCCAGTTGCATGTTGCTGTTGTTAAGTACATACCCTGGATGACTGAAACCTCTGAGGCTCTCAGCTCCATGGTAATTGTCTTGAAGTTAGGAGGGCAAATTCCTGGGTTTTAGAGATGTATTCCTGGCTTCTAGGCATGGGCACCTGATTCAACATCTTCCTTTCCTGATGGCCAGGGGAGAGACAATGGGGTAGCAGCTGACAGGCATTTGACAGAAATATGTGTATGTGACAAAGCCACACCAGGCAAGCAGAGTGATAGTATACCCTTTTTACTTGTACCTTAGGCAGAGATACTCGGAAGAGGATATCTTCCTCGACCCTACCTCTGGAACTTTGTTTAAACTATTTTTCCCCCCTTCGGCAAAGTTGGTACTCATATCCCCAACCTCTTGTCATTAATTCTTATTCATCTCTCAGGATTTAGCCTAGTGTCACTGCCTTTGAGTCAACCTCACTGAATGCACACTTCCTTCCCCCAAGCAGAATGACTAGTTACATCCTCTTGAAGGACTTTATTTAGACTTCAGTAAAGGCCCGGATACCATTCTGTTTTTCCATCGGGACGGTTGTAATCTTTGTAAAGTCAGTAACTGGATCCCGAAGCACCAAGATTTGTGCTAGGGATTGGGGATGCCATGTCTTCCAGGGATCAAGATGTGGTGGCGGTGAGATTGGAATAAGAAGAAAACATCCTGAGACATTTGTAACTCACAATAGGCAAAAGTGCTCAGTTCTCTCTAAGCACAGTCACGATGACATGCAGACAGCCATCATTCAGGTTTCTGTTCTTGGCCTTTCTTCTCTGCTGAAGCCTCATGTTCTTAGTGGCCTGTTTGACATTTCTACCTGTCATCTGATAGATGCCTCAAGGGTAACGTGGCCAAATGTGGATTATTGATTGCCCTAATATCTTTAATCCTTCCCTTTGTCTTCCCAGGACTAAGAAAATAAGGTACCACTATACATTTAGTTAGTCGAACCAAGAATATTGGGTTACCCAGGATTTCTGTCCTCTTCTTGGGCCACCACATACAGCGTTTGAGCTCGTGTTGATCTCACTTTCAAACTGTGGCATGAACCCTTCCACTTGTCTCCATTTTCTCTGCCTGATACCCTTGTCTCAGCGACCATGAAGTTTCACTGAACATTCACGCACAGTGGTAAAATATACACAACTATTCCCATGGAAGAGCTCCATACTGGTGTGTGGGATGGTAAACCATGCCAGGAAGCTTGGTGGGTAGAGAGGGTCAAGACCCCCAGAAACTCACACCTGAGAAGGTAGGTGTCCCCTGCTCCCTACCAAATTCCTGGCCTATGCTCGGCGCATCCCCGCTCCCTGCCAGATTCCAGGCCTGGAACATGTGCCACATGGGTGTGGGATGTATATGTGTGTGCACACAGGTGCTTGTGGTTGTCTACACGGAGGAGAGCTTTAGGTGTTTGGCTCTGTCACTGTTGCCTGATTCCCTTGAAACAGAATCTCTCACTGAATGTGGCGCACACCATATGCTTGCAGCCAGTGAGCCCCAGCAATCTTCCTGCCTTTGCCCTTTCTATACCAGGCTTTTTACATGGGGTCTGAAGATGGAATTCAGGTCATCTTTAGAAGTCTTTCCCACTGATTCATCTTCCTAGTACCTGGAAAATCGTTGTAGTAAGTGACCTTCTGAGTGAGGGAGGTATTGGTCAATGGATACATAGTTTCTCTTCAACCGGGAGAGATAATGCATGCTGACAATAATCATCATATATTCTTACATTGTTAAAAGAATAAACTGAATCTTTCTATAATATATATATATATATATATATATATATATATATACATCAAAAATTGATTCTATCCTATAAATACATACAACTATTGTCAATGAAAGATAAACACACACATACATATATTAAAGATTGAGTAGGCAAGACCCAATTGGCATCTCAGAGAATTTACATATTTACTATCAAGAGCGTTTTTTCCTTATGCCCTTATTAAGGGTGGATGATCTTTTAAAAATATCTTTTTTTTCCTATAGTGGACATGAAATTCATGAACTCATGCATAGTAGGCAAGTAATCTACCAGTCACTTACAACCCTCTGTTTGGGACAATGTGGTATTTACATTGAAGAAGCTTGGCTATAATGGGAAGGAGACAAGGCTCAGGGGAGATCAGGGTATTAATTTTGTGTTACTTTAAATACAGGATTGAGAGAAGACTGTTTATGAGGCAATCACATAGAATTAGATGATGCAGGGTCCCTGAGGAAGCTGGGGGCTAGTGATCGAACAGAATGAAAGTGGAGGAAAATACTGTACTTAGAGGAAGGCAAATAGTTCTTTGGTTGAGACAACAGAGAGAGGGCAACACTAGTGATGCTCTGGAGGACAGAGCTGTGGAGGGCTGGCATTCAGAGGGCGGTCCTCTTGACAAGAGTGGCCAAAGGCTCCAGTGGCTTTTGAGAAAGATGAAAAGAAGGGTGCCCCATCAAGGTTAGACATATGTGTTTCACAGCCTCATATTTACTACAAATGTATCTATCTTTTGTTCATTGTATCTCCATAAAGCTGCAAAAAAAAAAAAAATAAAACGGGTCTGGATTATCGCGCTTTGTTTCTCCCTCAAGTCACAGAGGCTTGCTTCGTTTCTTTCCGGCATCATGCACCGGCCAAAGATCTTGAAGCACTATGAACAATGTAGCTTGAGAGATTTGTCCAGATGGCTGGTACAGAAAATGACAAGGTCAGAGATTAGACACTGCGAGCAAATGAAGAGTTGAAATGACAGATCACTCAATTTCATGGCCATGACAATCTAAAACTACCTTGAATTCAAGGTATTTTAAAGAGAAAGAAATCTCCCGTGGTATCTGTACTATTTCACATTTGTAGGTTTTTTTTTTTTTTTCAGTTTAGGTCCTAGGAGTACCTTAGTGTCTGTGTCTTCAAATTCCTGCCAGTGACATACCAGCAAGCATGGGTATATCTGCTGAGGGCCCACCGTGTGGTAGCTAGGAGGACCTGAAATGTGCCCTGCATTGGGTCTGGCCATCCAGACATTTGACATGTACTGGAGACAGACACTGGTCTCTTTTCCTGGGGAGCACTTCACCAGGGAGGGCATGTGTTAAACATGGATTAAGCCATTGATCAGAAAATCCATTGCTACTGGGAAAAGTTCTATAAAGTTCAACATTGGAAAAATCAGCTTATTCTAACAGATTTTTTTTCTTCCCAGTTTACATTTATCAAGAAAAGTATAAGAGTACCTTTTCTATTTCTCTTTTTAAAAAGTTGAACATTGGGGCGGGAGCGATGGCTCAGTGGTTAGGAGAGCTTGCTGCTCTTCCGGAGAACCTGATTCTGGTTCCCAGCACCCACTTAAGGAATAGTACACACGTGGCATATACCCCCAAATATGCATAAATAGAAATAAATCTTAAAAAGATCAACTCTGTCTTTCTATAAGAATTGACACCCAAGCATTTAAAAACAAAATATTTCCAGTATGGGTGGACCTTTTTCTTTGAGATTTCTCTTGACCGTTTGATTTACTTCCCTTAAGACTTATCTGTTTGTATTCTCTGTTGAGTATATTTCTCTCTTGTATGATGCCACTAGCCACTCTTCTTTTCTTCCTCCTCAATATTTGGAGAGCCCACCACATCTTTTCTCTGTATTTATAATTATTACTTTCTATTTCCTTTCAACTTCTTCCTTATATAGCTTGGTGTGCTTAGAGATATGAAGATATTTTTATTACGTGACCCAGTCAAGAATTAAAATATAATTTTATTGCTTCCGCTTATCTTAATTCCTAGAGGGAAATTATTTTTTTTGTCTTTTTTTCCAGACATTGTGTGCCTATATAAGATATTCCAATCTAGTCATCCATCCTTTCAATCTCTCTATATTTATATATTAAGAAATACAAATGGAACCAAGTGGTGGTGGCGCATGCCTGTAATCCCAGGACTTGGGAGGTAGAGGTAGGCGGATTTCTGAGTTCGAGGCCAGCCTGGTCTACAGAGTGAGTTCCAGGACAGCCAGGGCTATACACAGAAACCCTGTCTCGAAAAAAAAAACAAAAAAAAAAAGAAAAAGAAATATAAATGGACTCATATGCATTTTATTTAATATTCCATGATAAGCTTTCAATATCAGTAAATAGACTGCTTTTTAAAACTGTTTCATAGTTTACCATTATATGTATCACAACCAACCAGTTTCTTATTGATGGATATTTTTTGCTGCTTTAGACATTGTTTATCCCTAAATCTCTCACTTTCTCTCTGTCTCTGTCTCTCTCCATCCATCTGTTTATCTATCAGTCTATCTATCACATCTTGAATGTAAGCCCAATAATTTTTCAAAATGTACTAACTATTAAAAATGATCAGTTCTGCCATATTAAAAATGGTTAGTAGTAGTCAGGCAATGGTGACACACACCTTTAATCTGGGGAGGCTGAAGCAGGTGGATCTCTATGAGTTTGAGGCCAGACTGGTCTACAGAGTGAGTTCCAAGACAGTCAAGGCTACACAGAAAAACAATGTCTTAAAAAACAAAACAAAACAAAAGTCAGCAGTGCTAAGGACTGAAAGAAGTTTAGGAAGAGAAACACTAAGAATTCCCCATGGTGTTTTGGGAGTTCCTGACTTACCATAGTAGGAACAATTGTAAAGTGCTATAAGGTAGAAAGGTAGACTGATAAGTTGAGAAATAATTGGGGAGCTGAGGGATTGGAGCTAATAAATATGGACAATTCCTTAGAGAAATTTGGCTCTGAAGAGCAGAGTAAGGATAGTAGCAGGAGATGGTGTGAGGTCCAGGGTATTTATTTCTTCTTCTTCTTCTTCTTCTTCTTCTTCTTCTTCTTCTTCTTCTTCTTCTTCTTCTTCTTCTTCTTCTTCTTCTTTGTTTTTTCGAGACAGGGTTTCTCTGTGTAGTCCTGGCTGTCCTGGAACTCACTCTGTAGACCAGGCTGGCCTCGAACTCAGAAATGGCCTCTACCTCCCAAGAGCTGGGATTACAGGCGTGTGCCACCACGCCCAGCTGGGAATTCATTCTTATTTAGTATCTCTGAAGGTTGATGAGATGGATTGTAACAGAGTCCTATGCCTCATGGGAGGGGATCTGGAACTAGGTGGAGGTTCACCATGAGTTGGCATCGATGAGCTTAACTTTAGCTTTGGCATCGGTAAGTGGCCTAATGGCATTTATATTTCTCTATGATAAGAGGTAAGACCAGCCTCTTGGACAGGAGTTGAAGTAGACAGGGTTTGGATTGAATATTAGAGTCACTTGGGCACTTGGGCAGTAGGTATTGTGGAGAACAGGAGGGCTAGCTAGACCCAGAGAAGCATATTTGTGGTGCCAAGCAGTGCTGAGGTGAGCTTGGTGATGAAGAATTCAAGTGGATAATAATCTACCAGGCCCATCTTCTTTCACTGCATCCCAGAGTCTCTCATGGAGGCATAAAAGTGTACACATGAGCTCAAGGGGTGGTTAAAAAGGGAGATATTTGTAATGAAATTGGGAGTTAATGAGGACACTGACAAGAGTGTATTTGAAACAATAGAATCCAAAGCGTCTAGGAGAGGCAGTGAAGACAGAAAGGGCTGACCAGATGAAAGAGGGTTTGTAGAAGACTGTTAAGTGAAGTCTTGTAGCAACAATGACTTGGGAGAGATCACCGAGTGGACAAGTTGGAAGGATGGGCTGTGAAATTCAGAGAGGAGTATTGAATCAACGATGTCAAAGGTGGAGAAGTTCTGCGGAATAAACACTTGGGTGTGGTTGGATGATAAGTGATATTTTTGATGCCAGCTAATTCACTCTACAAATATTGATTGGGTGTATATTGTTGGCCAAGCAGAACTCTAGACACTGAATGTACTGAGATGAACAAAATTAAGCTTCATTTCCTTTCCCCTCCAATAATCTACACAGAGATGGAAAAAAATTCCATTTCCTTTCCCCTCCAATAATCTATTTCTTTCATACAGTTTACAATCCTGTAGTGTATATATTTTCACACACACACACACAATTTTGATATTTGTAAAATAAGAGGATAGTTTGCTGAGCAGATTTCTTTCTGTGAAATTTTATTTAGAATACTAATAATTATAATACTAAGCAAATATTTATATGTGTGCAAAGAAAGTCCTTCTAGGTATTTTGAGCACTTTCCCTTTTTTTAAAAAAAAAATTCTACTTATTTCATTATGAGAATTCTTATCTCTTCCTCCTTAGAACTTGTACTTTAATGATGTATCTTGTAAGTTTTGAAAATATAGAAGTGTATGAATCTACTTTGAATATTTCAGTGTTTGTAGCTTCTTAATTTTTGTGTTTGGACTGTTAGAACCTTGCTTCTGCAGGACACCAGATGCTGGTAATGCATGTACTAATCTTGCGCTAGGGATTTGAAGTAATGTGTCAAGTAATTATGGTTAGACAGTTTAGGAGGCAAGGAACACTTGCAGTTAGTTCATATAATACATTTATTTTGTAGTTTGTAATTTCTCTAACCTTTTGGGTAAACATTCTCCCATATTTATTAGCATTTTACTTGAAAGAAATTTACACTTTAAAATGGTCTGCCACATATGCAGCTCAGTTAAAGTTCAAGTGCAGGTTTTTTGGTTGTGTTTAAGGTTTCTATGGCCATAGCTAGATCACAGCATCCCTAAAATTAAAAAGAAGCCAAATGCATGAAATTGCAGCTAGGTGTGAACATGGGCTGGCTTAGTCATGAGCCATCATGACTTCTCAGTGTGGATGGTGTGGGTGCTTTGTAGGTGACGTGGCCTGAGAGAAACAGATGCCATTTAGAGTTTTAGTTTAGAAATCGCCACCATCTGTGACCCTGGCAAAAGAACAGGGTCTTCCCTGTGGAGCTGCTGCTTTATCAAAGCCTATAGAGCAGGGGATGATAATTGAGTTGCAAGGTGATAAGCTTTATTGAAAAATTACAGCCTTATCACACTTAAAAAATGATGATAAGTGAATAAGATTTTATAATATTCCTTTGTTTGGGGGAGTAGCTGTGGGGTCGGTGAGATGGATCAAACCAAATTCAGGGCTTTGTGAATGCTAGTCAATGCTGATCCAGGGAAACACACCCCTGGCTCTTGAATTTTTGCTACAGGATCTCTTTTTATAGACCAGGCTGAGTAAATGCACAGTTCTCTTGCCTTGGCCCCCTGTTTGCTGGGATTCCAGGTCAGCACCACTCTGCTGGCTGGTTTTGATTTCTGAAGACTCTTAGGCTCTTTCATATACAAACCTTAAGGCTCTTAAGGTCTTTGATATACAAGGCGGTGAACTGTTTGATCTTCTACCATCCACTGTATGGGACCCTTATGGAGACTGCCTGGCTTACATGAGAGGAAGGTTTTCTAGTGCAGATTTGAAAGTTAGAGGTTTAAGTAGGATTGTCTTAATAGCTATTTCTCCTGTTGCCAGATGGGACATTTGGACCCATGATCTCATTTTTGACCAGCAATCTCATTTTTATGATATTTAATACTTCTGTAAGCCACCTGTATGGAGACCTGCCTCTAGGATTTGTGGCGGGTTTAAGTCCTGAGAAGCAGGTTTTTATGACTATGAAATCATGAAAATAAAACCATATTCCCATGTTCTTGTATGCTGCTCTGTACGAGTTCCATATCTAGCTTCCCCTTAGGACTTACTGCAGAGTTGTATATAATACATGAAGTGGAAATTTCCTTAAACCACTAGTGATCAGTATTTAGCGATTTTGAAATGTAACTATATAGATACCTTCTGGTGAAAACTGTCCCCACACATGATTTTAAGGGCTCACTGAGGCCATTCCATCTTGGTTACTTTCGCTCCCTTCGCTATGCTCCCACTGTCCATTAGAAGAAATGCCCTAGATGGGGAGAGTGGCTCTTTCCCCGTCTGCAGACGAGAGGTCCGGAGAATGAGAGAGTAAGCCAGAATGAGGGCCTCTCAAACTTTCATCTATTAGTACATAATGACTTTAAATACCTAACTCAAGTTCCGAGGCATAAAATGTCCTCTTTTCCAAATGTCATTGTGCAGAACACTGTTTCTAGAATGTAAAGAGATGGTACAATCAAATGGCTAAGACCTTGGACTCTGGAACCAGACTGCCTAGTCAGAAAATTAGACTGTCTCTTCCCGGGTATATAACCTTGGGCAAGTTATTTGCTCACTCCGTGTCTCACTTTCCTCCTTTGCAAAATGTACACAACATCTTAGCACCTGCCTCATGGCATGATTCTAAGGACTAAATGACTCCAGGTGAAGAAAATGCACAGAAACCTGCTTGATACATACTTAATGCTATAGACGCGCTAGCTGCTGTCACCTTCAACACAGTCCTCATCCTAGTTGGCGTATATCTTAAAAGGAGCTAAAGCTGCAAAGCACCACAGCACATACAAACCCCTTTCACAGAACCCATTTAGAGAAAAAAAAAAGAACAACAACATTATTTGAGACCATAAGGCTTCCTGGAGAACTGTAAACCAGCTGCAAATTTCTCACTATCAAGGAAAAAGAGAAACCAACTTTGCGACTCTAAAACTGTTGACAGCAGGCCCAGAGAGTATTGACGCCTGAGGCAGGTGTGAGAGGAGTTGTGCTGACCCGGTGGGAGGCTGGAGTGCAGTTGAATCCAGGTACTGGCCCCGGGAAGCCTCATTTGCTCTTTGATGTAAGAGCCTTGGTTTTGAATCTTTTTCTTTCTCTCCATTCCTGTTTTCTTTTTTTTCCTCTCTTTTTGATCCCACTTTAAAAATTTATGACATTTTTCTATGTTTTATGTATCTTTATAAGTCACTTTAAATCCTGTCTGGAACAGTGTATAAATAATTATCTTTAAAAGCGATCATATCTAATTACTAACATTTGCTTAATATTTATGCTTACCAGTCTACATCCATGCAGAGAGGTACGGGCAACTTTCCATCTGGGCAAGAATACTGATTAGATTTCTCAAATTTCATAGAAAGATGTCAAAACAGCCATATGCTCATATATTTTCCAAAGCATATGGTTAATAATAATTAAAACTAAGCAGCTAACAAATATTGGGTTTTTATTCTAGGCCAGACAACTATGCCATGCCTTTTGCTCGTAATGCATATTTGACTCCTGACAGCCCCTGGCAGGGGCTCTTATCATTGCCCTTCTTTCAAGTGGGCAAACTGAGACTTAGTGAGCTCAAATAACTTTTTAGAAAGAAAATGCCATGAAGGTATAATTCGAGCAGGCAGCCAGGCTTCGGCTCCTGTGCTTTTAAGTACTTGCCTATGCTATATTGTCCTTAGAAATCTAGTGCGGCAGAACTCCATGTCCTCAGAGGAGAGGCTCTTTTGGATTCTAGAACATTTGCAGATTTTTACCTCAGTGCTACCTTTGCAATTCTCTCCTTTCCCTCTCTACTACTTCTGTGCTCTCAACTTGTTTCTTGTCCTTTTCTGGCAGGATTTATGTCACACACTTCTCACATCAGTGGCCTTCACAACTGTGTGAGTGCTCGAAAGTGTCCTTGCCTTACTTGAAACACTTCAGTGTGCCCTGGTGTCAAAATCGGACTCCCCGCTACGCTTCTGTGCATAGTGTTCCAAGCTCCCAGAGACCTTCTGCTCCTTTCCCACCCTCCCTTTGTACTCTGTCAGCCGTTATCACCACAGTGCTTACTATAGCATGTTGCTTTATGCCCCCATGCTTTTTCCTCTTGATGGAAAACCCTTACTCTACTGCTAAACCAGCTGCTACCCATTAAACTTACATTCAGTTCATGTGTTCCTGCTGACAATTCGCTTTTTAGTCTCCTTTCCACCCAGCTGGGTTAGAGGCCCCACCTTGGTCTTCTTACGCTACCATATGCATGTGTTTGTGTCCGCGTGTGATCAGTGTTTACACTTTAGAGACTTTATTTCATGTTAAATTTGTTGATAGTTTTTTATGTGTAGACAATGCCTTGTGATGATATTGACCGCATTCCTCCTGTTGTCCCTCTCCCACTGCTGCTAGCCCCTCCTCTTCCCGCACTAGTTTCCCTCTTAATTTTTTTTTATTTATTATTATTTTTTTTTTTCTGGGCAGATCGTGTAACAGTGGCTGCAGCTGCTGTGTGTGAACGGTGGCAGTGATGATATCATATCCAGAAGGGACATGTTCATAGCCGTCTCCCCAGTCTTCCAGCTCTCTCGACCTTGCGGGGCCTTCTTCCAGGCCTCGGAGCCGGCGGTAGAGTCGCCCCATTTCTAGGCCTGAGCACTTAATGCTCACTTCTCAGCACTTTCAAAACAAATGAGCCTTTGCATTAGCCATCACCGACAGCCGAAGAACCATCTCTGATCCAGCGTGAGAACAGGACTAGTCCAAGGGTATACGCATAAATATTTGGGAAGAGGTTTAGTTCCATGTAAAACCACCAGTATCTAATGCCTTGGTGTGTAACAGAATCCACATGGGATTTCTGGAAGCACTGAATCCCTAGAAATTAGCTTGCTTGTTGTCTCCTTGTATACTGTTGTTGCTGTTATTGATGATGATGATGATGATGATGATGATGATGATGATGTGTGTGTGTGTGTGTGTGTGTGTGTGTGTGTGTTTGATTGGGGTATGTGCTCATGAGTGTGGGTGATTGATGATGCCAAAGGCATTGGATCTCCTGGAGTTGGAGTTCCGCTCAGTTGTGCTCTACTGACCTGGGTGGTAGGAATTAAAATCCAGTCTTCTGTAAGAACAGTGACCTCTCATTAACAACGGAGCCTTCCTTCAAGTTCCTCATCTGTTTTGCGAGTAATATTTCTTGTGATGTATATGTTTAAATAGATTGTATTTTTCTTTTTAATATTTAGAGAGCTTGTTCTATTTTTATTTACAGTTGTTTTTAGTAATTAATGTACTTTCATCATAGTCTTTGTGTATCAGTGTGCAATGTACCTCTGTCCATTAAACTCTAACTTTTCTTTTTATGTCTGGGTTTAAGTAACTTGATTATGCTCTACTTTTCTTATACATTATGACCATAACTTTCCTTATATGTTATTCTTGAGGTTCAGTGAACTTCAGTGAACTTCTTATATCTGTGATCTCATAGTATTTTTCAAATTTAGTCCATTAGACTTCTGAAAACATTTTAGTGCTCCCAGTTTCACTGATTTACAGGTAGGTATACCAGGCAGCTTGGAGTTGTTGGGCAACCCATTATTTTTCTTTCATAGTTTTCCTTGCTGTGCATCATGTTGTATATTATTGTGGCTTCATGGCTAATTGTCTTTCAACTACAATATCTAATCTATTGTTAATTTCATGTTCTGTACGTTTGACCTCCAACACTATATAGTTTTATATGAAAGACTTCAGTCTTTTACTTTTACAGCTTCCAGATCCCTCCTTAACTTTTCAAACATATGGAAAATAGCCATAGGAACGATTTTTAGTGATCTTGTTAAATCCAATATTGGAATCTGTGGAACATTTTTAATTATCCTGTTTCATATTATAAGCAGAATTGTCCTGCTTTTTGGTAGGCCTGTAACTTTTAATGGGTACTAGAAGTGATGAGTTTTACTTGATTAGTTGTATATTTTTGTATCGTAAACATTCTTGAGCTCTGCTTTGGGATTCACTTAAGCTCTTTGGAAGCACTGAAAGTAGACTGATCCTTTCAAGTTTCTCTGCTTAAATCTGGTAGGCAGGATAAGAGCAATTCATAACGTAGGCCTGATTGTTTCCCACTACTGAAATATATGGCAGCTCTTTAGTCAGTGGTCTATGAATCATGAGGTTTTACAGTCTGGCTATAAAACTAGGTGCTCCTTCTGGTTTTACTTGAATACTAGGCACAGTGCTTTTGAATCCTTTCAGGTGGGTCTTTCCCGAGCCTAGAATAATTTCATCACAGGGATGCCTTGTACTGGATATTTTTTTTTTGCTAAATACTTGAGAGAGGCCATATGTTGGTGCTTGAGGGGTTCTCTCTTTGCTGTTCTAGCACATACTCTGTCTCGAGAACTTTAGTCCCCTAAGGTTTGGTCAGGTTCTCAACCTTCTCAATCTTGGAGGCTTAGCAGGCTTTCCCTGGTTTCCTAGTCTATTCCTTGGCTTGAAAATGCTCAAGGCAATGAACTCTAAAAATGACAACTCTCACCCTACTTACTATTCCCCATCCATAGAGATTTTAGCCTTGCACTGCCTGGTTTACAGTGTCTTGAACACTATTGTTTCATGTATTTTGCTAATTTATTGTATGGGTAGATATACATTCTCTATTACATCAGTAGATGTGATGTTTGGTACGTCACAATGATTATGACCAATCTCAGTTTCAGTTGTCATCTTCCAAACATGTAGGCAGCATGACATTATTTGTTTGACATAACCAAACACACCCCTAAATAACTATGTTTAAGTGCATTCAGAATCTGGCATCTGGTAATGTAAATCCCACATAACAAATGAGTATCTATGTATACTATACAAACATTGGCTTAGCAAAAACCATTTAATTTAGTCTTTCATGGATAAACTAACATCCTTCAAACAAATCTAGTTCCCTCCTTTATGCTTAATAAGATATTAATTTTTACCAAAATTGTTCATTATACCTTGGTGGGAAATGACAGTTAATCCATTAGAGTTGACATATTAAAACCAACATATGATTAGCTTTTGTAAGTCTAGAATAATATTTAATATCACTTCAACCTTTTATCTCTTGAGCATGAGTCAGGATTTTAGAAAATCTTCTGTCAGTGTAATTTCTTATTTAAAAAGTGCAAAACAGCACATGCTGTCTGGCTAGAGTTTAACTCAAGATCAACTCAGATTCTTTAAAAGAAAATGAACAGCTTTTCAAGACGTTGTAGAATCTGAAAGTATGAATTCACATGTATGAAGTGATGATATGAGGGCTGGGGTAGCGCAGGGATATACAGTAGTTACCTATGAGTGGGGCTGTTTTCAAAAGCTAATGCACTTGATGAGGTGTGGCAATTTACTCAGAGTCACATAGTGAAAGAGAGTCGAGATTCACATTCAGTCTGGCTCCAAAGTCCTCGTGTTTAATCCCAGCATCCATACTGTGTCAGAAAAACAACTTTTTTTTCTTCTCTCAGCTCCATTACCACTATTCAATTTTTGTGGACCTAAACCTAAACACATAAATAGCACTATTTCTCAGTGATAACACTCATTAATCATTCATTGAAATCATACTGTATATCAGGTATTGGTCTAAACTTCTGGGTGTCTATACCCAACAATTTCTTTTAAGGAGGTCATATCTGGCAGAAATTTCTAGTTTGAACACAAGTACTACCATCTTCACATTAATAAGTAGCCTTCATGTTTGAGAGGCAGAAAAGGTATTCATGTGTTCCACAAATATAACAGAGTCAAATCTGTTATATATCCTTCCTACTGCAAGAACTGTTTTTGCATCACTTTTCATTTTTAGAACACCAGTAGCAATTTTTAATCTGAATGCTATTAAGAAGATGCATATATCTGAATGACTTTCTAGGGTAGTTCCAAAGGTCATATAGCTGATAAATAGAGACAGAGTTTACATCCGACACTGTCTACATCACTATTTTCATTATTTTGTGTTTTCTTTTTTATTTAAAAAAAAACTGTCTTTAGAATTTAAGATACTTTAAGGTAGCTCCTTCCTATGAGGGTTTGTACCTACTCTTATTAAGCTGAGTTGATGTCTCTGGGAGGCCTGCTCTTTTCTGAAGGGAAATGGAGGAGGAGTAGCTCTAGAGGAGAGGGGAGGAGAGGGGGGGAGAGGGGAAACTGTGGTTGGTCTGTTATATATGAGAGAAGAATTAACAACAACAACAAAATAAGATAGCTTCTTCCTTCTTTCCTAAAACCTAGCTTTGTTCGAGTTAGCATTAATTCTCATACATTATTATTTCTTAATCTATAGGATCAGGGTATAGATTTCAAATATGTCCACTAAATTAAAATTATTGTTCAACTTGCCTATGTATTTTTTTTACTTTTCCTGCTAGAACGATTATTAATTGAGTCATGTGTCATGATGGCGACATTTACAGTTCCCTTGCTTTGGTATTTGCATGGAATATCATCGCCATCTTTAGCAATAAATACATGTAATTCCTTACTAAAAAAGCAACCTTTTCTAGAGTACCTTGATCTGGGCCTAGGCCCTACCAAAATGTTAGATCAATGAAAACTGACACTATGTGGCTACATAGAACAAACAAATGGTCCACCCGAGCTCAAGTTTTGACAAGTGATCTTAGCCATGACTTGGCCCTTTTGACATTTACATCTGGATGGGAGTGAAGTGGGATAGTAAGTTAGTTCTCTTAGGCTTTGAGGTCTCAGTTATGAGGTTCTCCTATCCATAACCTGAGAGTAACTGAGTGGCCATAGATTTTTAGATAATGTTGTGTCTATCTTTCAGACTGTGTTTATGCCTCTATTGTTTTTCTTTATTCGGTTTTTCAAAATGTGATGTTATCATTTGCCCTGAAGTGTTATCGCTTAATGTATTGCACAGGGAAGCATTTCTTTTCATTCCATATATTCCCTTATGAATTACTAGATAATATTTTATCCCATAGTATGCAAACAGCCGTGGTGGCAGGAGGTGAAGCAAAAGGTAGGTGTATTTGCTAAGATATTAAAAACGTGGTTAGTCTATTATGAGTTCTTCTTTGACCTATGAGTTAATTAGAACTGTCTGGCAAACTTTCAGACAGTACTAAGATTAGAATTAGCCTTGAAAATTAACTTCTTATTTAACGTCCTTGAACTCAAAGACTGTGGTTTGTACGAAAAGTACATTTTTTAATTTATTGATACTTAGGACTTTTTAATTTATTGAGACTTTTCTAGTACATGATTAGTTCTTGGGGGGCTAAATATTCCAAGTGTGCTTGGGAAGAATACTTTGAGCTCAATATATAGGGTTTTATATGCCATTTAAATTAGTTTCTTTTAATGCTCGACTTGTTTATATACATTTACTAATTATTTTGGTTTTAATTTTTTTGAGACAGGCTGTCACATAAAGTAGGTTGACCTTAAACTGGCTGTGTAGCAAAGAATGCCCTGAATTTTGATCTTCCTGTCTGAGCCTTCAGAGTGCTGGGGGTGGGGTTTAGAGGTATGAGTCACCACACTTTGTTGTTAAGCTGCTGGGCTTGAACCCAGGGTTTCATGCATGGTAGGAAAGCCCTTATTCAATTGAGCTACATCTCCAACCATAATCGTAGGATGTTCTAACGTCAAAAAAGCATTACCAAAACTGCTCTATGACTTATGCATGTAAATGACTTAAAAGTTTCTTCATTGTCAAGAATACTTAAGAGGCATATAGCGTGAGTCCAACCCATCTTCCCCTTCATTCTCCTTTATCAGATGACTCTGTAAAAGAATGCCTAGTACTCTTCCAGAGGACTCTAGTTATGTCCTCAGCACTCTGTGGATTGGCTTACAACTGCCCATAACTCCAGCTCTGTGAGATCTGATGCCCTCTTTTGGTATCCTTTTGTACCTGTATACACGTGATACACACACACACACACACACACACACACACACACACACACATTTTAAAAAACACTCATTTTGATAAGGCAAAAATCCATATCCTCCGTAAAAATCCTCACATGTAAAGAGCATTCTCTTTCTTTGTCTCTTTCTCTCCTCCCTCCCCTGTCTATGTAAGACAGAATTGGATACTTCTGTAAGTTTCCATAGATTTAATTTAAAATTTCTAGAGAGCACTTGCCCAAAGTATTGTATTCACACCTGTAAATATCTGGAAGGTAGGGCTGCACTCAGTGACCACTGGGGACCTCCCCTACACTAGCCTCTGTCTCACTGAGGTCCCTGGGGGATCACTGAGCCCAAAATAAACATTTATTTACTAGCCATCTGGCACCAACGATGCTCTCACTGATCTCGGGGTCTTGCTCACTCACTCCCCTTGTCATCCATTGAAAAGCAAGTCATCTCTGTGTCTCCGGTGCTTTGCAAAATACTTCACAGAATGGCGCTCAACAAATGTTAATGGTACGGGAGAAGCTGCTCTCAAGTGCAGAGGCAGTGCTTGTTATTGGGGACGTAGCGGGGGTGGTAGAAACCTTTGAAGCATTATTAGGAAGATGACTAAATTCCAGGAACACATGAGCCGGTTAAGGATGGAGAATTTAACCTAAGCTGGCAGCCCCCCTAAATCCAGGGACTGCCTGCCTGCCTGTCTGAGTTAATAGAATTGCGAGTTGAGAACACTTACAATAATAAAAGTTGGCCGGTGAGGATACCCTTCATCCTTCCTGGAGGAAGAGTCTGACTCAGCTGACTTAGAGTCCTTCCTGACTAAGATGCTTATTCTGAATGACCCAGCCATTTTCCAGAGTCCTGAGTAATTTCTTCAAAAGAAATTCAATGTAGGCCGGAGTTCAAATGTGAAAGTAGAAATCATGAATTGCAAACTTTTTTTTCTACTTTGTCTCTTTAGCTTTACTTAAGAAGAGGGCAGCCTGGGAAACATGTTCTAGGGCTGGACAAGTGATTCGGAGGTTGATAATCTTCATGTAATTAGCTGCTCTTTTATTGTAGGCACCTCTGGTCACTCTTCTTGCCCAGGTTGCTTTGAAGAAAGAGGAGGAGACTAAATACATCATGTCGGAGATACTAGACCTCTCCTTTCTGTCCGAGATGGAAAGAGATTTTATCCTCAGTGTTCTGCAGAGAGATGATGAACTCAGAAAAGCAGATGAGAAAAGGATTCGGTAAGGGTCCCAGAAATACTAATCACGTCCAGGCTTTCAACCAAGGACACCCAAGCTTTTCAGTTGCTTCTTCATTCACTGTCAGAATTGTGGATATGATTTAAAGCTGCGTGGGTCTAGCTGGGCTCTTGAGTTTGTTGCTTTTACAGAACACAGCAGTCTTACTGTCATTACCTCAGATTCTGTACATCCTGAACCCACTTGTGCTTGTCTTTCCTGTTTTGGCAGGCGACTGAAGAATGAGCTACTGGAGATCAAAAGAAAAGGTGCCAAAAGGGGCAGCCAACACTACAGTGATCGAACCTGTGCCAGGTGCCAGGAGGGCCTGAGCCGCTTAACTCCCAAAAACAACACTTGTGTGGGCTGCAATCATTTAGTGTGCCGAGAATGCCGAGTTCTGGAAAACAATGGCTCCTGGAGGTGCAAGGTGTGCGCGAAGGAAATGTGAGTGTCACTTCATGGCAGCATAAAGAGGGGACATATGTCGGGCTGCCCTGAGAATGTCTCTCATCAACTTTGTTAGTTGAGTGACAAGAGTCTTTGTTTCTATAGGTCTTACTTAAGGTTTCTACTGCTGTGGCAAAATACCGTGACCAAAAAGCAAATTTTGGAGAAAAGGAGTTTATTTGGCTTACACTTCCAGGTTGTGGTTTATTATTGGAGGAAGTTGGGACAGGAACTCTTCAACAGGGCAGGAACCAGGAAGCAGGAGCTGATGCAGAGACCCTGCAGGGTGCTGCTTACTGGCTTGCTTTCCATGGCTTGCTCAGCCTGCTTTCTTAAAGAACCCAGGATCACCTGCCGGGGATAGTGCTATCCACAGTAGCCTGGGCCCTCCCTCAGTTATCACTAATTGAGAAAATGTCTTATAGCTGGGTCTCATGGAGGCATTTCTTCAACTGAAGCTTCTTTCTCTCTGACACCTCTAGCTTGTGTCAAGTTGACATACAAAACCAGCCAGTACAACACATCTGACATTTTCTTTTCTTTTATCCCCCAGAGAGCTGAAGAAAGCAACTGGAGATTGGTTTTATGACCAGAAAGTAAATCGCTTTGCTTACCGAACAGGCAGCGAGATAATCAGGATGTCCCTGCGCCGTAAGCCTGCAGGTATTGTTCACTGTTTGAAGGACCTAGCCTTGGAGATAGCTAGCTTTGTGTGGAATCCAGCTGTATTCTGGCTAGTGGTGACTTAACCCCAGGGGCTCAGCCAGTCTGGGTGAATATAAAAAGCTGTATCTGTCCTATCTGCAAGTGTGTGTTTTGGGGAAGCTGCTTTGAAAGTTGTTTCCTTTCTCTCATTATTGCTACCCTGCCATGCTTTTGTTTTGAAGTGAATAAAAGAGAGGCGGCAGGCCAGTCGGTCCTTCAGCAGACTCAGATGGGTGACATCTGGCCAGGAAGAAGGATCATTCAAGAACAACAACAGAGGGAACAAGGGTGAGAGCCAAGGAAATAGTATTACTTAGTTCTTCTGTTATTATTACCTTGTTTTCTAAAATAATACGTATTATTAGAAGGAAATTGGAAAATGCAGATAAAATAGAAGAAGAGGAGGAGGAGGAAGAAGAATCAATCCTGAACCTACTAGTTCCATGCAAATATCAACATGTTGGCAAATTTATTTTGTTCTTAGACTACACTCTCCTGTGAAAAAGAAAGCTATTAGTTCTTCTTCTTTTTTTTTTTTTTTTTTTTTTTTTTGGTTTTTTCGAGACAGGGTTTCTCTGTGTAGCCCTGACTGTCCTGGAACTCACTCTGTAGACCAGGCTGGCCTCGAACTCAGAAATCTGCCTGCCTCTGCCTCCCAAGTGCTGGGATTACAGGTGTGCGCCACCATGCCCGGCTAAGCTATTAGTTCTTAACAAGGATTCTTTTACTTTAAACGTTAGTGTTTGTTTGCAGGTATATGTATTTGTGGGTAGGTGCCTGCAGAGGCCAGAAGGGCGTTAGATCCCCTGGAGTCGGGACTCATAGGCAGTTGTGAGCCCCGCCCCCCCCACATGTGTACTGGGAACAGAAATTGAGTCCCTCTGATAGAGCAACACCCATCATTAACTGTTTCTCCAGTCCCATATTAACTTTCTTCCACACCTTCCTAATCTTTTATTCTCACTGTTCATTATTCAAATTTATTTAACTTTTCAGGCTTAGTGTTATTTTCTTTCTGTTATGCAACCATAAATCAACAGACCTTAAAAACCAGTTTAGTTTTAGTTTCACATTTATACATATTGTTTGCTTACACTCAGGTCTGGAACCGTGACTTCTCTACTCCTGAATTTACTTTGGCTTTATTTCTTGGTTGTCTAGATTTCGTCATTGGGAAGTGCCGTCAAGAAGGGTTTGTGATGTTTATTGCATTCTTTCATGTTCAGAATGTGTGCCAACTACCTTGGCAGTTGCATAGCATCTTAGCTTAGTATTACAGACTTGAGTCATGTTTTCTTTCTCTCAGTCTATTGTAGATGTTGCTCCCTTGTCTTCTGGCATTGAATCTAACTATGAAAAAGGCCAGCTTGACATTTTTACCCTTGTAGGTAACTTTTTGTGTATACATACACACATGCACATAGGTGTGCATGGGTGTGGGAATTTGTGTTGATATAATTGAATTTACTGAAAAAAATTGAATATTAGTAACGTCAGAATATAAATCAACAAAGATTATTTTGTACTTTTTTAGACGTATGATATATTCTTCATAATTTTTTTTCTTCATAGTTGGGATATTTTCTGGACCACATCCTTGAACATTTTTCCTGTTTGGTTAGTTTAGGGCAGCACTTTGGGAATGTTGGCTTCCACAATCCTCTATTTCTGTAATGTTTTTCAAAGCGTATGGTGTAAAAGCAAAAGATATGGAAGCACTTAACCATGGACACCCCAGTGTCCTTGTTCCCTTCATGCTATTCGGGTATGGGTCATTCCTTTTCTTTCTTTCTTTTCTGTTTCTTCCTCTCCATTTGCTGACTTTAACGGTTTGAAGGAACTATCTTGTTTAGATTTGGTTTTTATTTTCTTCAATTGTTTTTATTATTTTTGTTCTTTTATCATCTTGTATTTGAGCTCATGCACTTTAAGAAAGTCTACATTATTCTTGTGCAAAGAGAATAAAATATATTTTGCAAACTAAGATGGCTGTGACATTGTTATGTGATGCAAATTTTTGGGCCCACCACCATATATATGTGTATATATATGCATATATATGTGTGTATATATGAATATATACATATATGTGTATAGCTTCTTTGAGGAACAGCTTGGGTTTTTTAAATTAATTTTATTTTTTAAAAAGAGTTTTAAATTTTATTTTGAAACTAAGGACCAAAGCCAGGGCCTTGTGCTGCTAGTCAAGTACTGTACCACTGAGCTAAAGTTTCAACCCATGATTTAAACATTTTAACTGATTCTTAAAAGATTGTGTATACTTTTGGAATAACACACAGTATTTCAATAAATGCATGTAATACATTAATGTGATGCATGAATCAGGGTGAGCAGAGCTACTTTTTATATCACCTCTTATGGTGAAACCTTTCAAAACCGTTTATTTCTTGAAAGATACCATATACGTTATCTTGTGCCATCCGATAAAGGCAGAGTCGAATACTAAAACTTCTTACAGTGATCTAACTCTAACTTAGTACCCTCCCATTCTCCCTTCTTTGGACAAGCACTGATTTGCTCTTATGTATATGGATGCTTTGCCTGCTTGTATGTCTGTGTAGTGCATTCATACTTTGTGCCTACAGAGGCCAGAAGAAGATATTAGATCACCTGGGGTTGGAGTTACAGATGACTGTGAGCTGCCATGTGGGTGCTGGGAATTGAGCCAGGACCCTCATGAAGTGCAGCTGGTGTTCTTAAGCACTAAGCCATTTCTCGGGCCCCTGTTGTACTTATTTCTCTGTAACCTTAGAAGAGAGGTGGAAGGTGGGTTGTAGTCTCAATGTTTGTCTCCTGAACTTTCATAATCTTTTGTTCTCTATTTTTGTGTGCGTCTGTATGGTATGTGTGCACAAGTTTGTGTGCATGCACATGCACATGAGGAAGACAGAGGAAATCATCAGGTGTCTGGCCCTAATAGCTTCCACCTTCTTCCCTTGGAACAGGGTCTTCCCCTGAGGCTGGAGACAGGGCTGGAGGCCAGGTCTCAGTGGTGTTCCTCCTCTGCTTCCACATAAAGAGTGGGCTCAGGCAATACCTAGATACTAGGGATTTCAACTTGCTTTCCTCTGCCTGCAAAGCAGGCATTCTTATTTCCTGACCCATCTCCTCAGCAGTTTCCCAGCTTCCAAACCCTTCATTTTCTTGATTTTGATTTTTTTTAAATTTTGGTTTGTGAGCATTTACCCCATTTGTTTGTTGCTGATGAATTTTAGGCATATGTATTGTGAAGACTTTTTCTTTAATTTTACCTCAGCCAAAGAGAAAAGATTTTTATTACACCTTTTATTGATCATTTTAAAAAGTTGAGTCTAGAGCTGGAGGCACATAGCTGAATTTGGGGGGTATTTGAGGCTGCAGTAGGAGGTCAAGCTTGAAGACACTCTGGGCTACATAGCAAAAGCAAAGATGAAGAAAAGCCTACAGAAACATGGAGCTTAAATCCGCTAGTAATTTTCTTTGACCGTTAGGAATTGTGATGTAAATATCCGATATTCAGAATGGTCTTAGGTTATGGATGTGAAAGGGCCCACAGGTTGAGAACCATTAGTTTTGGTCTCAACCTGTGGCCCTGGTTACAATACCATGCCTTCCTTAGTCTTTCTGTGAAATAGCTGGTTATCCTTATAAACATTATGCCGATACAGTACCAGTGGGTGCATCTTACCCAGCAGGTCAGTATCATAGCATGTAGGGTTGGCTTCAGCTATACCACTGTTTTTTGTTTTGTTTTGCTTTGTTTTATTTTCCCTCATAGTAGCCTACGTAGCACCTTTTAGTACCATGAAAGCTTTTAGGCAGAAATGAAATCGTTGTATGGCCTTGCCCTAGATTCTAGTTTATTGGTCTATGAATTTGTTTTTGTGACAGTACTATGTGTTTTTATTACTATGGCTTTGTAGTTTCAAGTTAGAAATCTGGTATAGTAATACCTCCAGAAGTGTTCTTTTTATTCATGCTGCTTTTGTGTGAGTTTTAAGATTATTTTCTTCTATTTCTATGCAGAATGTCACTGGAAATTTGACAGGGATCGTTTGAATCTGTAAATTGATTTTAGGAAAATAGCCATTTTTACAATGTTGATGTTTTTTCCCCAATTCATAAACCTGGGCAGTTTGTCCATCTTCTAGTAGTCCCCTCCACTTCTTCGGTGTGTTAAGGTTTTATTATAGAAGACTTTCACATCCTTGCCTAGGTTTATCCCAGGGTACCTTTAGGCTATTATGACTGAAACTGTTTCTTTTTCAGTTTGTTTGAAATTTATACATAGAAAGCCTGGTGTCTTTTGTGTATTAATTTTATATCTTGCCATTTTGCTGAATATGCTTATCAGTTTTAAAAGATTACGATAGCTTCATTCATGATAGCTAAAACCTGGAAACAATTGAAGTGCCCACCAACAGGTGAACGGATAACCTGTGGTTTGTTTTAAGCCACAGAATACTAATTTGTTAATGAAAGGAACAATGTATTGATAATGTAGTATCATGAATGGATCTCAAAATACATATGTTGAATGAAAAGCACTAAACAATAAAGTACTTATATTCTGAGTGAGGTGGTGCAAACATCTAGTCCCAACAGTTAGGAGACGCAGAGGTAGAGATGGGCAGAGGCCAGAGGCCAGAGGCCAGAGAGATTAATGCTACCCTTGTCTATATAGCAAGTTCCTGACCAGCTAGAACTAGATAATGAGACTGTGCTTAAAAAAACACAAACAATCAAACAACAAAACAGAACAAAAGAAATAAGAGTACCTATTCTGTGAGTCTATATGATTCTGGTATATACATTTCCAGAAAATGCAAACTAATTTTTAGTGATTAAACTAGATCAACATTTGCCTGGGACTAGGGTGCGAGAAGGGAAAGAAGGGATTGCCAGCAGGCATGGTGACACTTCAAGAGAGTGATTAATGTGTTCCCTAACTAAACTGTAGCAGTAGCGTTTGAAGTGCCTATCTATTGCCAGAAATCATTAGTGTGCGTAATTAAGCACGTACAGCTTGTTTGTACCAATTAGTTAAAACCAGCAGAAAACTGCAGCATGGACACTTTTCCAACGCCAGAGCACTTCATTTGTTTTTTATGTTTGTGTGCTGTTTGACTGTATATATGGACTGTGATTTTATCAGATAGCCTTGGGTCTATGAGTCATCTGTTCCAGGTGATGACCCCCCCCATCCCTTTGTAGTTAAGGTTAAAAATGGCTTTTATTTGCTGAACTTGATTAACGCATCTGACATCACTGGTCAGAATGTAATTTCTGAAATCTACTGCTTCTGGCTGTCTGCGACCTCTTGTCTCATTGGATTGAGAAGCCTCTTATTTATTATAAACATGAAAACCGATTGAGTGAGCATAAGTGATTTTTACATAAAAATTATGGAGACTCAGAGATAATTTAATTCAACCCTTTTATTTTTATAGAAAAGAGAGCAGGATAAATGATTTACCTGAGATCACACAGATAAAGACCAGGACTCCTATCTCTGAGTTTATTTTTACTGCACAGATGTCAAATAATTGCTTTTTTGCCCTACGGTTGTTTACATCAGCTCAGGATCAGAACATATTCATCTTTAGGAAAAAAGAGAGAATTACAAGCACCAAACACTCCATGGCCCATTGTTGAACAGTGTCTCTAGAGGAATGATTCTGTCTGAAGTTCTTTTTCTCTTCGCTTAGAAGGGGACAAAAGAATGATTTTTAAAGTAAAGTAAAGAAAACCAAACACCTTGCTGTGTCTTGTATGATAAAGCTGGTACATTTGTCAAGAATGACCTCTGTCCCACCTCGCGTATACGCTAAGGTTTCAACTCAGCTCCTTCTGTTTGTTTGCACAGCTCTATCTCAAACATCACCTGACAAGCTGCAAGGTGTATTCTCCACTGGTTGAGACACAGAGACATTATAGATTTGGTTACTTGTTCATTTGTTAAATATCTGTGGAAGCGTACTCTGTGCCAAACATTGTTTTATGTGCTGGGATACTATTATGGATACAGAAGGGTCCCTTGTTTATAGATTGTAGATTTGGGGGTAGGGAGCACATAAAACAAATCAAAAGCAAATAATCAAATAAGTAGTCTGCCAGATGTTGACAAGTGTGATGGAGACAGTGACCTGGAGTGAACAGATATGGAGTGTGCTGGGAACAGTGTGTGCGTGTGTGTGTGTGTGTGTGTGTGTGTGTGTGTGTGTGTGTGTGTGTGTGTGCTGTTTTCCTTAGATAGTTAAGGCAGGTCTGAATTGTAAGGTGACGTTTGAAAAAATACAGAGGCAAACAGAGAGAGAGAGTACTTGGAGGGGAGGAGCATTGTAGGCAGAAAGCTCAGCAGGTGTGAAGAACTCTGGACAGGTCTGACACATGTCTAGTCTGGAGGCGAGCTGGGGGTGCTTGTGCAAGGAAATAAGCACAGCAATGGATGGGAAGCCAGTTGCATAACACTTGGTTGAGTTCTGTAGACTCTAAATTATTTTGAGAGAGAGAGAGAGAGAGAGAGAGAGAGAGAGAGAGAGAGAGAGAGAGAGAGAGAGAGATGTCAAAACCAATCTTATGATTATTGCTTCCTTCTTGTTGTTTAAAAAGTGAGGTAAAATTCACATAGCATTAAACGATTTTTTTTAAAAATTGTGTAAAGTTCAACATAATGAATATTACAGCTTTTAGGATTTTACACAACCATCATAGTTAACTGATTGTCAGAGCGTTCCTATCACCCCACAAAGAAACCTTGTGTGTGAACTAGCTACTACTATTTCTTTCCGGCTGTAATCTCCACTCAGCCTTTCGTACTTGCACACCCTAGATTT